>CAJQZJ010032824.1:0-16860 GCA_907164525.1 Lophiomys imhausi
TATCTGTTCTTCAACCACCTCAGAGACCTGAGAGGGATAAATATATCTGATTTTATAGGAAGCTATAGAGCTTCTCTTAAATGAGGGTTGAGGCTTTCTTCTCTCTGGAATGCCTTAGCTGTCTATAAGTGAACTTATTCAGTTTGTATTATGTCGCATCCCCCTCGACCAGCAAGGACGACGCAACTCGCAAAAGCTCTTCTCAAGCAGTTTATTCAGGTCCCTTGAAAACAGTCTTCCGAATAATGGGGCAGACCCAACCCACAGGCTAAATACTATATGAACAGCCAGTCAAGTAAAGCCATGTGGTGCTATCTTACAGGCCCACGTATGCGGAAGCAAGCCAGATCAGCAGTCCCAACCAAACATGGACCTGTTCACCACCGAGAGCGCTCACCATCAGGCTGGTGGAAGGTGGAATCTTTAGGGCGCGGCACGTCGCAGCTCTCTACAGTTCCCCCTTTTTTGTTTTTTTAAAAATGTTGGTAGAAGTCCCTGGAAAGGCTTCGTAATCCCCATATCTGGGGATCTCACGGGGAACCTGAGCCTGTAGGAGGGTGGTGCTCAAACTCTTACCCATCTCTGGGTCAGCCTCCCCACTCGGGACTGCCCTGTCTTAGGTGGCTGAGACTTACCCGTCTACTCCATCATTGACTTGCCAGACCCTAATATCCGTGGAACGAATACCTCAGTGGGCAGGGACTATGCTCAGTGAAGATTTAAGGCTTCATGGCAGCGAGCCATGCCTGAGGGGACTGGCCCACCTCAGTGGTGACAAGGGCCTGTATAATCATGGCTGCATTACGCTTTTGTGTGGCTCTCATCTTGTAGATGCACCGTAGGCAAACCAGAGAGGCTAGTATCATTAGTATCGCCAAAGAGCCTACGCCCGCCCACTCCTTAAGATGATCCATAGCCGTCTGTATCCAGGAAGTCAAACCAGTGGCCAGGCTCAGATCCACCCGAGTGGAGATGATGTGGACGATAGTCGCTCTCAGCTCTCTCATCTTATTTTCAAATTCAGCCGACCAATCCTGTAAGAGAAACTTTGACAATTGTCTAGACAAATTAGCAGCCTTTGTAAAATTTTGATACTGCACGGAAGTAACACACAAACCTTGCATTTTCCACTCACACCCCAATTGTGCTAGTTGCCAAAGAGAATCAATCTGTTCTTGTATTAAATCTATGCGTTGATTAACTATCATAAGGCCTCCTTTGAGATGAGAATTCATAGAGGTCTGAGTATCCAATGCCTGTGCCACACTGGCTGAGATGTTATTCAGGGCATTGGCAGTCTGTATAGAACTAGACAAGGCAATAGCTGAGGCAGTAGCCCCCACAGCAGCAACAGTGATGGCAGTAACAATAGCTGCAGTGATGCCAAAATCTCTTTTAAGCCTGAATAGCATCATGGTATTAGGGGCCTCTATAGGAACTGGTACATATCGAGGCATTCTAGTCACCACAGCCACAGGAAAGGCTGTGGCATTCCAGCATAGGGCATAAAAACATGTGCCCGGAGTGCATACTAACTTTTCTTCACCCAAGGATGCACTCCCATTACTTACAATCCACAGAAAAGGAGGCCAGAGACACACTGGTGAGGCTGAAAAGGTCTTGTTGCGGTAAGAATGAAACGAAGAATTCCAAGTACCAGAGCCACTACCGCTAGAAAAATCCAGATTGGTAGCGGACCCTAGGGAAAAACTACCTCTTTGATAAATTCCTCCTCCAAGCATAAGTATAGGTCCCAAATCCATATAGCTACCATTTGCTCCACACAAAAGCCATAAATCAAAAGGATTGGTGGCAGTCTGTTGAGGATCCCTAGTAGATATATCAAGCATCTGATCTTTGATATGTATGTAAAGGACATTGTAATGACCCCATGCCCAGTAGCCAACCAGGCTGGTGCCATACCCATCCGGTATCTTTTTCTCAGAGATGGGAAACTAGGATACCAACCCATATGCAATCAAACATGCCCTTCTTGAAGTCGCTAGAAGCTGACCCCAAGTGCAGTGCTAAGCCTCGCATCCTGAGCGTGATGAAAGCTTAGTCCTTTAGGACAGTCAACCAAGCTTGTGGCTGTCTAGCCTCCAAGGCAGCAAAGGCTTGCACCAGCATGGCATTACTTTTCCTCTGTGAAATCCTCATCTTACAGATACACCATAGGGCAATGAAACTGACTAGGAAGAACATGCCTCCTAGGGCACCCATTCCCGCCCATTCCTTCAGATGATTCATGGCTCAGAGGATCCATGTTGACAGTCCTTCAGCAACAGAGACATCAACCCGGGTGGAATTCACATGCACGATGACAGTTCTCAGATTCTGCATCAGCTTATCAAACTCGCCAGACCAATTTCCTGTAAGATACTGAGAGAGTTGCTTAGACAAATTTGCAGCTACAATATATTTTGATATGGCACAGAGGTCACACACAAACCAGTCATTTTCCACTCACAGCCAATCTGGGCCACCTGCCACAATACATCCAAGGCCGTGGCTACATTGGCTGACAAATTATTCAAGGTAGCGGCAGTCTGCACTGAGGCATCCAGGCTTCCAACCCCTTGTTCTTATAAGGGGTGATAGCCGCTTTATATTCCTTTGTACATTGCTCATACACAAGTTGTTTAATTAAGGGCATTGCCAAATCAGGGTCTCCAAATACCCTTCCAGCTGCTTCAACCATTATAGCCACAAAGTCTGAGAAAGGCTCCAGGGGATCCTGAATAACCTTGGTTAGATTGCCATTCATTTCCCCTTTGTTAGGCAATGATTTCCAAGCTCTGGTTGTGATTAAATTGATTTGCTCAAACACCTGAGCCGGATACCCAGTTTGTTGTTGAGCATATCGACCTTGCCCAAGAAGCATGTCCACATCCCAGGCTGGGTTTCCTGCTGCACGATTAGCAGCAGCTTGTTCATTAGCAAACTCAATCAAGAAAGCCTTCCAATCTAAATACTGCCCAGAGGACAGGCAGGCACGTGTCAAGGTCATCCAGTCACTAGGAGTCATGCAATAACGACTAAGAGCTTCCACCTGAGCTACAGTGAAAGCAGCATTAATCCCATAAGTGCGGACAGACTCAGCGAGTGCTTTAATTACCTTAAAATCGAGAGGTTCATGGTAACGATTTCCCCCTCCATCCTGAAAGACAGGGTAGTACAGCTCATGTCTCACTTCCCTCCAGACATTTGGACAGAATGACCGCCCACTAGGACCACTCGGAGGGGAAGTCTCATTATATGAAGGCGGCGCCAGCACAGGCGGCCCCGGACCTGAGGGCTCTATCCGGGTGCAGTCAGAACTCTTCCTCAAAGATGACTTCTCCATTTTCTTTGTTAACATTTTAAGTTCCTCTTTAGACTCTGAGCTATCCTCTTCCAAAGTATCTTTCCCAGATTTGACCAAGCACTCCTCTTTTAACTGTTCTAATGCCTTTTGTCCTTTTTCCACTGCCTTGCGATATCTCTGATCTCCTAAACAACTCCTCACCATCTTCCAAATCGGGCTTACTCCATGCTTCAGAGTACCTTGCTCCCAAGCAAAATCCAAGTCCCTGCCTAATTTGTCCCAGCAGGATACCGTAAGATTCCTGGACACCGCAAACCACGGAGCCACGGAATCGCATTCATTCAAAAATCTCTCTAGGGTAGACTTCTTAAGTTTCAAATTCCTAGCTAAAAGTAGCTCCTGAAGAGCCAGAAAAATTGGATGTGACTGAGACGATCCCATGATTAAAAATTTACTTTCGGTTCGCAATTTCCCGCAAAACTTTACCTTTTGTTCGCTATCTCCGTGAAACTTTACCTTTTGTTCACTATTTCCGTGAAACTTTATTGTCCCAATTTATTCCGGGAACTTCCCAGTGCACTGCCCCTGACTGCAGGAGTTCTGAGTCTTTTCTGGGTCCCTGTATGGGCCACCACTTGTCGCGTCCCCCTCGACCAGCAAGGATGACGCAACTTGCAAAAGCTCTTCTCAAGCAGTTTATTCAGGTCCCTTGAAAACAGTCTTCTGAATAATGGGGCAGACCCAACCCACAGGCTAAATACTATATGAACAGCCAGTCAAGTAAAGCCATGTGGTGCTATCTTACAGGCCCACGTATGCGGAAGCAAGCCAGATCAGCGGTCCCAACCAAACATGGACCTGTTATCACCGAAAGCGCTCACCATCGGGCTGGTGGAAGGCGGAAACCGGCGCCATCTTTAGGGCATGGCACGTCGCAGCTCTCTACTGTATTAGCCACTCAGCTGCTCTGGAACAGTTGTTGGGGCTGGCCTCAGTTCTATTCAGGCTGCCTTTTGAACTAGTTGAACCCCTCCAGGCAAAAGCTGTGCCACAGGGTTTGATCCTTGGTTTTTGCTGCCTTGAGGAGGCCTTCTCTACTCATCAGTTTCTTTCTGCTTCAGGGAGAGCTGACTGTAATTTTTCAGCTCTGTCTGAGATCAGCTTTTCAGTTCCCTGCATTAGCTCCACCAGATGATACAAGCTGATTGGTATCTCATTATCTCTACTGTGGGAACTCTCAGGATCCACTCACTTTGTCCTTAAATAGGGTCTCTCCTTGTTCACCTGGCTTCAGTCTAATCTTGGCTCTGCCCACTTCATAAGGCTATTAGCACCTGAAAACAATGCCAAGCCATAAACTTTGTTTTTTGTCCATATGCTGCCATGCCAAATGCCCGCAAGTACCAGGCTGATCTTCATGCCCCCTTTTAAGAGAGTAGATAATCAATAAATCTAATTTATATTAACCTAACTCCTCTCACATGGGTCTGTAGAATCTATTTACTTCTTGACTGAAAAAAAAATTTAATTCCCAGAAAGGTGCAATAGCCATTTCTTAACAATGGGATGACAGACTAAATACCAAGGATAACACAAGTAGAAGGATGGAAAGAGCATGGTCCTTGCTGGCTTTTCTACAAGCCTTCACAAACTTTGGACTGCCTGTAATTGGATCTCTTATTTACTGAGAAAAAATGCACAGTTTAAGCCACTATTGTAGGGTTTACTATTATTTGCAGCCAAGACAGTGCCTGACTGATACAAATGGAAGACGAAACTGCTTAAACTGCAGAAGGGTTCATATGGGAGGATGTAAAGGTGACTAGCATGTCTGCTATCTCAAAGAACATAAGGAAAAAAAAAAAAGGTAAGAGACAGGCACTATAATAGACACAGCACAAGTCAGAGTACATGAAGACAATTTATGATGCAAACTGAAGTAGGATGCAATCATATTTGGTGCCAGGGAAATATATGATGACTATATCTCATGACTGTTAGAGGTTTATGCTGAATCCTAATAATCTCATTATCATTAATTATACCATTAATAAAAAACAGTGACTATACATAGGGTTAAAATCACTTGCTTGATTATGTTGGTTTAACTGTTACACTCTTCTCACTGGGACATTACATTTGTTTAGATGGTCTCTGGTACTGAAATTCTGGAAAACTCTTTAACAAAATGTCCTTCTAATTAAAGCTCCATCTCTTTCTTTTGGAATGAAATTGACTGTAATCACCTATTTCTTCCCAATAGGTTAGCTACTCTTTTATACAGTTACTCCAGGACCATCATAGGTTGTTGTTTTATCAAAACATGTAGCCTCCCTTTTCTTCACAGACTGTCCCATGCTGTTCCTAGTGTCCCCTTAACCAGGCTGTGCAATCTGAAAAAATTTTTATATGAAAGCAATAGTGAACAAAAGCGACTTAGCATGAGCTCTCCCTTTATATTTAAACATTTTGCCTAATTATGGTAAACTCTTGTTCCATTTTAGAATCATCAGGGAAATGTTACAAGATAGCAGAACCTCAGCCCTCCCATTCAACACCACTTAGATGTAACTGGCATGTAGTAGCTTTGATACAAAGGGAGACTGAGAAGAATCTCAGCAGCTTCTAGTATGCGGGAAAGTTGACCAATCACTGGCATAAGTGTTCAATCAGTCTACAACCATCAGGAGCCAAGTAGTTCAAGTCTCTGTTCTACTCTTGGCTTTGACGTATTATATTAATTTTTTTTCTCTTAGTCTGTCTGAGGAGGTTTATTGAAAGAATACTGGAATTTTGTGAAAAATTATAGGGAATAGTGGTTCTGTTTCTGCATCAGGGTATTAGTCAAGTTAATGGAAAGCAAGTTGCTCACTCTCTCTTACACACACACACACACACACACACACACACACACACACAAACACACACACACACACACTCACACACTTAACCACAAACCCTCAAGCTCTCTCTAAATTTCAGGTTTGTTCATTGTTCTCTATTTGTGTAGCCTTGTTCTCATTGCCTTGGTAGAATGCTATCCTCCCTACATTGACATTGACATTTGAGATTTGCATTTGTATGCTGCTTCTGCAACTGCATCAAGATAGAGAGCTGGTTTCTCTCTCTCTCTTTTTCTCTGACATTTTTATTTTTCCTTTTTTGGGTGAATTTCACATTCACCAAAATGTGAAATAGAGAGTGTTCCCTCTCACTCCCTACTTCTCCTCAAACCCACCCTCCAACCTTGAAACCTCTCCCAACATAAAAATAAAATTATCTCATTGTGGAAGCTGTAGTATGTAGGGGTTAGGTAAATTAGATTTAGAAAATATATAGGAGTTTCTGATACTGTCTCTTAATTCGGGGCCTGAAGAGCATTATCAGCATGAAGTCAGCAAAAACAGGAAAGACTCAATAGACTGAAAAACAAGTTTGAAGTCAGGAAAACAGGAAAGACTCAATAGAATTGAAGAAACAAAGTATCTGGCCTGACATTGTTTTCAGAGGCTAAGTGGGCAGAGCCCAAATTAAGCTGAAACAGAGTTCCTCCTATTTGAGGACAGTGCATGGAGCCCAGAAAGAGAAGAGGCCCCAGATGCTAGAGAGCTCCAAGAGTCCTGCTGAAAAAACGGCTGGCCATTGATGGCCAGCTCTCTCCCTGAAGCAGAAAGAAGCCAGTGAGCAAAGAAAGCCTGAGCAAGACATCAAAAGGCCAAGGTCTGGACCCTGTGGCTCAGCTTTTGCCTAGAGGGGTTTGATCTGTCCAAACAGTGGCCTAAAGGAAACGGTGCCTGGCTTTAAGGACTGAGGCAGAGCAGCTGAGTTCCTGATTCAAAAGAAGTAAGTTGGCCTGCAGACGGCTGGGGTCTCTCACAGAGAAGAAAGCATGAAGCCTTATTTAAGGTGAGACTGCAATAACCAACTACCCTGACAAACCTGCATCTGAGAGATCCAGAAAAAGGACTGCTAAGTGTGTTAAAGAATCTACAACAAAGACTGTGTTCCTGACGACTGAGGACCTGCCCCAGAGACTGTATCATTCTAAAAGGTTATGAAAGTAGTTGTTATAATTATCAATAGGTTTAGTGGATAGGTTAAAGGGGTTGTAGGAATTTATAGGATTAATAGTTAAGAAATTGTTGGTGTTTGTTATAAGTGAATTTAGTAGTAAATAAATAAGAGTTAAATAAATAATAATTTAAAAGTTCGGTTACAGTAGTGTGTCACAAAGTATCCCACAATATTCCCTTTTATCCACAATTTTTCCTTGCAAATGTTCATTATGACTCCCTGGTACTAGGCCTCTGTCTTCTGTTACTTTGTCAATACTGGAACCTCACCGGGACTCCTCTCAGATATCCTGTTGTTCTGTGTCATGGAGATGCTATAGTTTTGAGTCTGTGGAACTGGCCTCTTCATGTACTTCAGCAGTTCAACCATGGGGTATATGCTGGGTTGGGCCAATTCAAAGCCCTGGTTCTGGACCTGCAACCCTTACATTCAGGGCTAATTCTATCAAGCTACCCAAGTAAGGGGCAGGGCCTGCTTTCCCGAGTGCTACAGAAGGTAAGGGGCTGGAACAGTTCTCCTGCTCTTATGACCCCATCAGGGCCAACTCTCCTGCTTGCTACCTGTGGAGAAGGCATCAGAGAGTGGGGGGAGGATCCCTCTCTCATTAACATCACCAAAAAGCAGACAAAAGGCAAAGCTGGCTCTCCCACACTCATTCCCTCACCCTCATGGCTGGGTTATCCACAAACCCCCACATCCAGGGTCAGCTGTACTGTGCTGCCCAGGCGAGGTGCAGGTCCTGCTCGCCTGAGTGCTGTAGCATGTGAGGGGCAGGGACAGCTCTCCTGCTCTTGTGGCTCCATCAGGGCCAGATCTCCTGTCAGCCACTGGTGGTGAGGGCAAAAGGGAGGAGAGAGGATCTCTCCTTTGCCAACACCACCACAAAGCAGACAAAAGGCAGGGCTGGCTCTCCCATATATACACCCTTGTGGATAGCTCACTCACAATCCCCAGATCCAGAGCCAGGCAGGGTTCTTCTAGTCTCTGGCTTGTTTCCTGTCCTGGGAGCCCACCTACTGCTTGTCTGTTGCTGGATGAGTGTTTTTCACAGTTTAGTTCCCTATCTAGGCTCCATAACCCTGAACTGGTCTTGGTCTCCAGCCTACTTTTTTCCAGGAATGTTAGGCTACTATTCATTCAGATGTTCATAGGTAAGAACACTGAATGTAGACATAACCTTTCTCCTCTTTGCCATCTACTGATGCACATGTGACACAGCAGTCACTTCTGTAATGCCTCTAGGGGCAGATTTTCTTTTTTGGTTGATGACTTCTATCAAATGTTTAATAAACAAGCAGTATCAATCATGTGCAATTTCTTATTTCTTTTTTATTAGCTTATTCTTTGAGAATTTCATACATGTTCATAATGAAAAATGATCATATTTACACCAACCCCCTTTTATCTCCTCCAACATAAATACTTCAGTATATCCACTCTCCTAAATTCATGTCATCTTCTTTAAAAGAGATAACCCACTAAGTCCAATTTGTTATGTCTATATGTGATGAGTGTGGAACCATCCACTGGATCATGGGAAATGTACTAATGATGGCACCAAAAAGAATGATTGTACATCCCCATAGTAGTTAGAAACTTGTGAACTCCTCCCTATACACGATGAATATTTGGCTGGCTTTATCTTGTATAGATTTTGCACAGATAACCATAGATGTTATGTACTCATGATAGCAAAAGCCTTGCCATGTCCAGAAGACAGAATTTCACAGCACTTCTTTACATCTCTTAAAGTCTTTTAATTTCTTCTTCAAGATGTTTCTGAGCCTTGGAAGAGCTGATGCAGATGTCCCATTTAGGGATGAGTACTCATAGTTGCTTATTCTCAGCATACTGACCAGTTATGAAACTCTGAATTGACTACTGACCACTGCCAAAAGAAATTTCTGTCACTAAGGCTGACAACAATCCTGGTCTACGGGTGAAAACATAAATATTGAGAAGGCAATCCGACAGCATGATATGTAGCAATATAACAATAGCTTCCATGGTAAGGTCTTTAATTTTCCCAGCCATGGGCCTTTGACCTGTTTTACAGTACCAGGAATAAATTTCTTCCTATAGAACAGACCTCAGATCCAATCAGAAAATTGGACGGGTTAACCCATCACAGTCATGTCACTATTTCACCAATGCCTAGAAGGTCATTATTGTAGCATCCAAGTCCAGCACTGGGTAAGACCGTCAATGACTTAACATTTCATCTATACTCTACTACTTCCCTACTTCTTTTCTTTTCTTCTTTTCATTACGTTTATTTATTGCATCAAGTTACATCTCCCTCACAACCCCCTCCCTCCACCCTTCTGAGTCTCACTCTCCCACCCTCTATCCCCTCTCCCATCAATCCTACTCCTCTGGTGTGGGGTGCCCCCACATCTCAGCCCACCTCAGTTCAGCAGCCATATGAGGGCTAAGAGCTTCCTCTTGCACTGGGGGCCTATGTGGTAGCTCCACTAGGGCAAAGTGTCCCACTAACAGGTGTCAAATCAATATTCCTGTTCCTTTCAGTCTGTTGGTTGTAGGATAGTTATCCTGTACTATATGGCTAAAATCCAGTTATAAGTGAATAGATGCCATGTGCACCTTTCTGGGACTGAGTTAGCTCACTCAGGATAAGCTTTCCTAGTTCTATCCATTTGGCACCAAACTGCATGGTTTCCTTGTTTCTAATAGCTGAGTAGTAAACAAAGAGTTCTTTTATGGGGACAGCCTCACAAGTAGATTAGGACTAGCTATGAACAACAGTTCTCTAGTTCCAAATTGCTCTATTTATGAATAAGAGAGACAACATCTTGAGATTCCTGGGGATGCCAGACATAATACTAGTGGCAAGAAGAGAGAAATGTGAGTTACTATGTTCCAGATCCCCCGTGTTCCTTCTGTAGAAGTATGGTAAAACCAATCCTTTAAAACAAGTTGCTTCTTAAAAGTACACTTGTTTTTACTGACTTCACTCCATTCCATTATTCATTCACTCAGTAAGCATTTGTGGAGCTCCTATTCAATCAGATTTCCCAATAAGATGAACCAGACTGGTCTCTTGTAATGAAGAGATAGACATGAAAACAATGAGTGAGAAGGCACCATGGGAAGTTCCACAATTACCTCACTGGACTGCTGGGTAGATTAAATGAGGTCGTGTCTGTAAAGTGCTTAGTTAGGCACAGTGCCTGGTACCTAGTAAGCGCTCAATAAATAGCAGTTAACTCTTCCATATAAAATCCCATGAGAGTGAAAAAGAGAGTCTGATGAACTGTTGAGGATGTTGAGGACAGCTTCAGGGAGGAAATGAGATAGTTTACCACGCAGAGACAATGATGGTTCTTCTAGACAGAAATACCCTGAGAAAAATTGTGACAAGTTCTAAGAGGACAAAGAAGTATGGTTCATAGGGAGCACTGGATGGGTATTTTGTAATGGTGGAGTGGAACAAAGACAGGTAAGGGAGGCTGGGTATAGATTTTAGAGGCTTTCAACATTCAGTAAAGATTAGACTACATTTTAGGAAAGCAGAAGGAACAATTGGTTTTCAACAGAGTGTGAGAAGGCATACTGCTTACTGAAAGAACCATTCTGAGAACATTTCAGAGTCTCTATGATATAGGGTTGAGTGGTGAGAGACAGTCAGAGGCAAGGAAACAACTAAGTTACACAATTGTTTTGGCAAATCACATGAAGTAAGCTTAAATTATTTTTGGTCTTGCCACTTCACCTTGAAAACATATTTTCCTCCAAAACATTTGTAACAACCTGTATTCTTCTAAAGTTTTAAAATTTTTTGTGCATTTCAAAATGTATTGCATCTTTCCCAGTTTATTATCATCATAATTGTATGGAAGTTAGAAGTCCAGGTAGTATAATATGTAATAAATGATAAAACCTGAATAACAACTTAATTATTAACTTTTAAATAGTCTTTTTTATTTAAGATGGGCTCGTACCATGTTATCAAGGCTGATCTGAAGCAATCCTCCAGCCTCAGCCTCCTGAGTAGAAAATAAAAGCATATGCTATCATGGTTAATAATAAATATATCTTCTAAAATACAGAAAATACCACAGTTTAGCATAGGAACAAAACACAATAAAATACATTTTCACAAGTATATTATTCATTATAACATTCTGTATTGAAATAATTGTTCTTATCATGTATAAAATGATCTATTTTATGCACTATAAACAAATGTTTTAATGTGTCCATATCCAATGGAAGCATCTTGTGGAGAAATAGTGTATCAACCACAATATGTTTCCTGGCATAGTGCAGTCTATATCTGAGTTCTTTACTCTGCCAACTGATTATCAGGCTCTTTCATCAACAGCACATGTGCCAGCTATTACCACTGTTGTCTGAACATGGTAACTGAATGTCTGCCTTACACTTTCTTCCTGATCAGGATTGTTTTAAGTATCCTATAGTCCCATTTCTGATTTCAAAAAAATTTTACTTCCTTGAAAAGTGAGGAGTGCTGGTATATGGCAAGTTTAGAATATATGGCTATACACTGTGATGGCTAATATCGTCAAGGTGGCATGACCCAGAATCACCTAGGAGATGAGCCTCCAGGCATAGCACAAGGATTATCTAGAAGAGATTAGCTGCTCCGCAAGCCTGTGAGTTGAGGACTTATCTACATTAGGTTAACTGAAGTGAGAAGAACAGCCTTAACTGTGAGTGGCACTGTATTGTGGGCTGGGGTCTGGATTGAATTAAAAGGGACAAAACAGGCTGAGCATTAACAACACTATCCTGTTTCCTGACTGGGTGCACTTAAAGCTTCTCACACTCCTGCCACCAGGACTGTCTTTGTCTTGATGGACTGTACCTTGCAACTTTGAGGCAAAATAATCCTTTCTTCTTTAATTTATTTAGTCAAATTATTTTATGGGAGCAACAAGAAAAGTAAATAAGACAGCTAGAGTATTGTTAAATATTAATATTTGTTGTCAGAATGAAAGTAATTATTTTTGGCTCTTAATCTTAAGTCAGAATTACCATAAGATAAATTTTAGAGCATGTTTTGGAATCTGTAGTCATCTGTGACTACATTTATTCCAATCTAGATATGTCATGAATATTTCTGGTCTAAAACTTCTGAACTTTTCATCCTTTAGAATAATTTAACTGGCAGCCGTTTTAAAATATTGGACAGGCAGAGGTGTCCTGTGAGATGCTCTGTTTTCTTGTTCTTTAGTCATATTTGCCTCCCTATAATCTTATTAAGTGACTAACAACCACAAGTAAAGGACATAAACAAATTCCAGGACCAGTTTGCTGAAATATTACTTCTTTTTCTCTTATAAATCTACTGTGCCATTTACTTTTGGAGAAGAAAGGTCACAGAAGATAAACAACATATCAGGGGAAAGTACTGGAGCGTGGCATATATATTTTTAGTCACAAGAATGTATATTTCACGATGGATGGTATTTCATAATTTCTTGTTTTAAGATGATGTGTGCATTTAGAAAATGGTAAATTTTCAAAATGCTGAAAACACACAACTATTAATTTTTGGTTTTGGTTTGCTTTGGTTTTTCAAGACAGGGTTTCTCTGTATAGTGCTGGCTGTTCTGGAACTCGCTTTGTAGACTCAGTTGTCCGTGAACTTACAGAGATCCATCTGCCTTTGCCTCCTGAGTGCTGTGATTAAAGGCATGGACTACCGTGGCTAGCAACTTTCAAATTTTGAAAGTGGTTGACAATGTAAATTTTTATGCAACTTTCTTTACCACACAATACTGCTAATATCTTTTTGAGACAGAAGTTTTTTACTTTTCCTCAGCTTAGTATTGAAAATATTTGTGATTATTTAAATAATAAAAGAATCAATTTGACAAAGTAATCTTTTATTTATGAAAAATGAGACATCTAATTCCTGCAGAAGACTGTGGAGAAAGAGAGCTCAGAAGGTAACATGAATTACTGCTTGTCTAGAGGACCCATATTCAGTTCCTAACATCCACAATGGATAGCTTACAGTGTCCCATAACTTTGGCTTTGTGGCATCCAAAGCCCACTTCTAGTCTCAATTGGCACAAGTACACATATAGCATATTATGTACACGCACATGTGCAAGCACACACACACACACACACTCACTACATACACATACATCTTTAAAATTTACCATAGTATATAAGCAAAATAAAGGAATACAACATATACAATGCAATACTTCTTATAGCTAATGAAGTGTATATTCAAGAAGATAATAATTTTTCTCATTGAAAAATTTTTATTTTGTGAATTTCGCATCATGCATCCTGTTCCCTCTCATCCCCCACCACCCCCCAGACCCACCCTCCACCCTTGCTTGTATAAGTACATGGCTATAACTGCCCCAAATAATATAGGAATATGTTCTTTATTGAAAACATCTGACCCACCAATGTGAAGAAAGAATTAAAGGAACTAGGGACATATCAATGTTATTTGTGGAGGGGTATGCCATAACTCATTTATAATCTATAAAATCAATGAGATTTCTTATCTGAGTTTCCATTATCATATGTCAAGGAGTTATTTTTGACATATGATCTACTGTAATTTGACATGTGCCTTATTGTTTTCCAGACTTGAGAACAGCCAAAAAATATCTAAACCACTATTCAGATCTTCCATTCAACGATTTCCTGAGAATAATTCCTGATGTGCTGCATATACACTGGCCAAGATAACCTGATGACTGCTTTCTGGAGCATTATGCAATTTGCTATAAAATTCATTCCTCTGTCACATAATTTATTCTTTATATACCTAATTTAAAGTACAGTTTAGCCAATGTCTCTGCTCTGGTGGGAACACTACTGATTGTGTCCATGTGGCAGATGGCTTTGGACATTGTTGGCTATTGCCCTTCCAGGCTTTTAAACAAGTTAAAACAGCTGAGCAACAGAATGACACTTTTGTGGACACAATGACATAATTATGGGTGTAGACCTAATCTTAGAATAGAATTGCTAAAGAACTTCTGTCAGTATAAATTATAAAAACACTGCCATGGGAATGTTTTTAAGATTTCTTTAATCCCACAGTAATTGAAAAACCCCAATGTCACTTGAAAGATTGTGAAAACTTTGGGCTTGACTTGTAGTCAACTATTCTTTAGTCCTACCTGACAATTTTAGGATGAGGACTCTCCAGACTTTATCTGAAATAACAGTGGTTTGTATTTAGTATAACACAACGATGCAAGTCAAGAAGTTAGAAATACTTTGACATTCTCAAAAGAGTTTTTCCACCATCACTAAACATCATGTTCCAGTAGTCAATAAAATATTAAGCAAGGCTAATTTTTGGTGAGGGTGATTGGGGAAGTGGGAAAGGTTTTAAATAGCCCAGGCTAATTTGAACCTGCTATGAACTCCCAATCCTCTTGCCTCTACCTTTGAAGTTCTGGGATTACAGACATGAGCTACAGTTCATGGTTTCATGTCATACTCAAGATTGAACTCAGGATTTCAGGCAGAGTCTCAACTGAGTTATATCCCTAGTCACATTTTTTTTTTGAGACAAAGTCTCTCTATGTTGCCCTGGCTTGTCTCAAACTACTATGTAGATCTGGTTGGCCTCTAACTCCAGATATACACCCACTTCTGCTTCTCTAATGCTGCTATAAAAGGCATGTCATAACATGACTGGCCCCAATTTTAAAAACAACTTTTATTTTGATTAAAAAAGAAACACCTTAATTTGCATTATAAAAATTTCTGCCTACTTAATGAAAATATCTTCATCATACAGAGAAGAAATAAAGAGATTTCCTGAAAACTTACTGAATGAAAAAAAAACAATAAAAGAGAAAGGAAAAGGCATTACTGCTCTTAGGTATGGTGGAGCAGAAAGCTTATTATAGATATATGGGAGATACAGGCAGAATCAAGCACATCTGGGAGAATTCAGAGTGGACATGACACTGAACCAAGTGGGGAGAGGGGGAGAGGTAAGGAGAGGGGAACCAAGTACATCAGCCAGGAGGCCAAAGGTACAAAAGGAGCAAAAGAGGAGTGGGTAACCAAAATTTCTAGAGTACATAGGGAAAAGCATCTAGGGAAAGGGTAGCCTAGCCCCTGGGCTGGAGAGTTCAGGATAGAGGGCAAGAATGCCAACCATACCCTGTAAGAGGTAGTGACTGAAGGATGCTGGGAGAACCTGGAGGCCAGATCCACTTTGATATGTTAAATAGAATTTTAGCTCTTGTCCTGGGTTTGAAACTGAACACTTACTAAGCAAGGGTAACCTCTATTTAAGTAGATTTCCCTTATCCAGCCTTCCTTTCTTCCTTCCTATTACCCATGTATTTGCCCATCTATATAGAAAACATGGAAATGAACATGCATACATAGAAAAAAGAACTATTAGCAAATGGACATAACAAAAAAGCCAAGTTCTTTAATCTTTAACAATATCCTAAACTAACTTCCCAAAGATCAAGTGCTATTTTTTACTTATTTAATTAATGATGCAGATAATTTCAGATAACATGCTTTTACTGCTATTTTCAGCTCAAGTGGAGAAGAATTTACTTTAGTAGTGTTACCTTTTAGCTTCTTTTTAAAATCAGTTTCAAGTATATTATTCTTTCATTTCTATTAGTAATTTTCTAATTTTAAATATTATCTTAAATTATCAGCTGTTAAGTCCTTAATTTTTTATGTTAGATGATGTTAACATATATTCAAACCTCCATTTCTTTGCTCATTTTAAAATATCAATTTTCCAATTTGTAAAATGTCAGCATTTATTTTTAATTTGTTCTTGTTCTTTCAAGGTTCAAAATAAAAATACAGTTCAAGGGACTAAATTAAGTCATTATCTTTATTAGAGCACACATGCGTAATATAATTGTGCTAAAGTTTAGAAGTGAATATATGGTTTATTTTTTCATTTTCTTTTTTTTCCTTTATTTTTTATTTCTTCAAGTTACATCTCAATCGCAGTCCCCTCCCTATTCCCCCTCCAGTCCGCCCCTCCCACCCTCAATCCCCCATCCACTTCCCTTTTTTTTTCTTTTAAGTTTAATGTATATCTTATGTCCCCCTACAGTTTCCCCTTTCAGTCCAACAAATGGCTCTTTCTCTTATAATAATAAATACAACACAGTACAACAGAGGTAATTAGGCCACAGTTATGAGGGTTATATGGCTTAACGTACATTCCCAAAGACCAGTCCATATGTATTTGGTACCTGACTTTAACATTCTACTATCTAACCATCTCCATGAGTTTAAAATTCTATATCTGACTCAACATTCATACTAATTGCAACACAATTTTAAAAGTATCTTCTTAGATGTATAGCACTCTCTTGACTCCTAAACAACTCAAAATTTTATTATGAGACTCTATCTATCTGTTATTCAATCACCTCAGAGACCTGAGAGGGATAAATATATCTGATTTTATAGGAAGTACAGGGCCTGCAGCTTCCCAAACTAAGAAATGACATACC
>CAJQZJ010032828.1:0-19546 GCA_907164525.1 Lophiomys imhausi
TGGCATATTTATATCTATGGTTTTGTATAATACTTACTGTTATAAGAGAAGGAACCAGCTGTTGGACTGAAAGGGGAAACCTCTGGAGGGAAGAGGGTGGAAGGGCGGGTTAGGAAGGGGGAATAGGGAGGGGTTTGTTACTGAGATGTAACTTGAAGAAAAAAAAAATAAAGTATTTAAAAAATATATAAAAATAACAATTTAGCAAGTTTGAGTGGGGCTGAGGTCCAGGCTTTAACATACACTAGAAGTTGCTGATGCCATTTCCCACGGACATGTCTTTAAACAACACTGCACAAACTGGTACCTGAGGTCAGAGCCACCTAGCATCCTTCAGACAAACTTGGAAACTGAGGAATCAAAGTACTGATGACAAACATTTAACTGTTAGGACACAGAGCCTACACCTATGACACAGAGCACTGAGGGGCCAGAGGGGCACCTCATCCAGTGCTGCCTCCTCCTACAATTACCTGGTATGGCCTGTGGGAACCCTGTGACATCTTCCAAATTAGAGTGACAGCCCTGATGAAGTCATAGGCGAAAGCCTGTTATGTTTAGGGGTAGGACTTGGAGAAGTTTTTTGGCATTTGTTGGTTAATACCGTAAGTCTCCTGTGGGTACCTAGTAGCCTACTAAATGTGACCAATGGAACACTGAGAGAGAGATAGTGGAACAGACTGACTGAGTCTCTTGAGAGGCTCAGTGATGGCTCAGCAATGATAACACTTCTGGTATCAATGCTGACAAAGGAAAAACTTTTTTTCTTCAAGTTGCATGTCAATCATGATCCTTTCCCTCCTCCCGCTTCCCATCCCACCCTCCTACCCCCTTCCCCCTGATCCTCCTATCTACTTTTTTTTTTTAAGATTAAGGTATATCTTTTTCCCCCAAACAGCTTCCCCGTTAGTCCAATAAATGGCTCTTTTTCTTATAGCAATAAATACAGTACAAAACAATAAGAATAATTAGACCACAATTATGAAAAATATAAGTTATAACATATATTCCAAATGTCATGTCCATACATATTTAGCAACTGATATTAATATTCTATTATCCATCTATCTCAATGAGTTTAAAGAAAATTTGAAAACAGGTAAATTGACAGCCTAGCTCTGCCAAGACACAGTAGGCAAGTCCTTCATAATTCCTGCTTTACAATTAATGTCTGTCAGAGATACTGGGCCAAAAGGCTGAAGATAGATGCTCTAATGTATTGAGAGAAATTGGGGATCGTCCAGGCAGCCAGTTGTCTGTCATTTCTTAGTTTTGGAAGCTGCAGGCTCTGCGCTTCCTGTATAATCAGATATATTTATCCTTCTCAGGTCTCTGATGTGGTTGAAGACTAGATAGTTATACTCTCACAGTTAAATTTTGAGTTGTTTAGGAATTGAAAGAATGTTCTAGGACTAAGAAGATGTTTTTAAGTTGGTAATGCAAGTTAGAAAGGAAGAACTTTTTAAACATTTCTCTTCATTCAGGGAATTTGATGTAGAGTCTGAATCATTTTACTATATTTCATACTGATTTACAGGGAGATGCAGATGAGTTCAAAGTGAGAATAGTTGTGAGGATTATCATTGGGTGTCAGTCAGTTATAGACTGGTTTATGAGGTGGTACCATGATCGCTGTGAGGTTAAGGTAAGTGCATGGTCCGACAGATATATCATTGTTGGATAGGAGAAAAGACAGGCAATTGACTCTGTAAAGAATCAGAGAATATTGCAAATGCTCAAGTCAATCAAGCTGTTTTTGAACAAGACCGTATACAAATAGCACAGAAAAGGAAGACATGGATGTGCTCTAAATGTTCCATGTGGACACAGACATGTTAACTCCCATATTTTTCATATGTCTTGGACAATTGTTCATCTTTGGTCTCCATCTCTCAAAAGAAAACCATTTAGAAATGCAAAAAACAATTTCAGCCATACAAAACATACAAGCCCTTACTTAATTCTTGATTTATTTGAAACTTAAAATTGCAGAGGTCTAGGGTGGGAAGACCTTGACGTTGCTCAGCATCATCCATCCCAAGAAGAAGGGCTTGCCTTCCAGGGAATGGGGAGGAATCCCTAAGAAACGTGTTGCAGCAGATGATGCATGTGTTATCCACTGTCATCCATCTAGAGGATCTGATCTATCAGTGTTTACTGTTTCCTGGGAGAGCAGGATCTATGCTGACAGGTTTGCCTTCCTCAGACTCCAAGCAGAAGACTCTCCTGTGGTTTCCTGCATCTGGCATTTTCACCTCTAATTTCGACTGTTATCTCTTTCAATATCTGCTGCTAAGCCAGCTGATTGTACCTGTGCACAATAACCCCTCAAAACAATCCCCCACTCTCTTAAGTCTTCCAGAGGCTGAACTCTATGCTGCTTTGAGTTACTGCGACAGACTCTTAGTGCTTGTCCTGGCTCTGGGGTGAGGACCCCCAAATATCACCCATGTGTTTTTGGCTGTAGATTGTAAAATGACCCTCATCTAATTATCACTATTAGGAGTGACAGCAAGCACAAATATTCCCTGGGCAGATAATTAAAGAGAACCAGTCCCCAAGTGAACACTGTCTTTTGTGTTAACCTTTCCACTACTTTAATCTCATCAGCGAAGTTTCTCAGATCAGGCAAAGGGGGAAGAAAGTGGTTTGATCTCTGTTTGAAGAAGAAATAATAAGAAGAAAAGGGTTGAACAATTTCCCTAGGGTCACCAAGCAAGTCTTTTACTGAGCCAGAATGAACATGTACAAGTATAAAATTGTCAAACTTGCTAAATCCTTCAACTATTTATATAAGATCCCTATTCTCTTCAGAACAAATTTACATTTTAGAAAATTAGCTGGCTGCACTTTCAGGTATAGTACTTGTATCCAAAGACCTTGAGATGGGCTTGAAGATTATACAATCCTAACCGGCCAGAAAAAATATAAAAAGAGATCCAGCTTCCAAATTAACTGGCAAGTCATTGACAGCAAATGATGGTTCCTGTTCCTATAGGAGACTGATGTGTCGTGTGTGATTATATATATATATATAGTTTCAAAATTCTTTTCAGAATTAAAAAAGCTTTCATGTTAATTTGATTCAACTGAGTTCACCAATAATTCAAACAGACTCAAAAAACTTATACTGGAGTGGAGGGACACTCAAAGCTTAAAAAATAAAGCTATAGGTGAAGAAAGACATCAATGTGCCTGTCTTGGTTCACTAACCTGGCACGGCCAGAAGAAAGACACTCAAGCACCCACTATGGGTACAGCTATGATGGACAAGTGTGTGGACAGATGGGAAACATGGAGTATGTGGTGGAGTGATGAGAGAGAAAGTGAAGCTGAGGGGTTTGTACACTGTGGAAAAAATGTGGAACTGGAGACTCGATGGTGAGGAAGAGGCAGATATGAGGGGACCATGGTGAGGTCCTGGCCTGGGTTGCCACCAAGGGCCATGTCTGGGTTCATAGTCCTGTTGCAGCTGGGCCTGTGTCAATGTTTGTGGCCCATGTTACCATCAAAGGCCAAGGGGATGTCAGTGGTCAGGGCTGCCACCAGAGACCATGTGGATATATGAGGGCCATGTTGCTGCTGTGGTAGAGGAGGGTGGGGGCATGCTGATCTGAGTGGCCTGTGCTGCCACTGAGGCAATGGGGACACCCAGGATGATCTCTGATCCTATGGCAGCTAGGTTCTGCATTGATGTCTCAGTTCCTTGTTACCAGCAAAGGCCATGCAGATGTCCTCATTCTGGGCTGCTACCAGAGGCCATGTTGATGTCCATTGTCCAGGCACTGTGCTGATCTGGCTCCACCCCATGCCTGCAGCAGGAGAGCTTGTCATGCCCCTCACCTGGGCAGCACAGAAGAGCTGACCCTGATGGCATGAGTAGGAGAGACCCTGCCCCACCCTTAGCCTGCTTTGGGGTGGTTGGCTAAGGGAGAGATGCCCTTTTCTAACCCCCATCCCCTACCCCTGCCCATCTCTCTGTGGCAGGCAGGAGAACTTGCCCCTGAGGTCATGGGAGGGAGACCTGGCTCCACTTCTCACTGGCTGCTGCCCTTGGAAGAGTGGGTCCTACACCTCTCATGTGGGTGGCTCAGTAGAGCTAGCCCTGGTGACAAAGGAATAGGTGGGCTGGCATGAATGCATGAGAACAGGAGAGCTGACCCTGCCCCTTGCCAGCTGCAGAGTGAGCAGGGCTAGTACTGGAGAGGTTTCCCTGGTTGTGTGGAAATAGGAGAGCTGGTGAGCTGACCAAGTCATCTACCTCCCAGGGATTTAAGTTGGCCCACCCCAACATCTATCCTATCTATGATCTGCTGGAGGGCATGAATGGACCAGTCCTGTAGATCCAAAGCTACAGGATCTCAATGACACAAGACAACAATAGGATATTAGAGAGGAGTGGAGTCCCCATGAGGATCTAGTATTTACAGTGTAGCAGAAGCCAGAGGCCTCAAACCAGACCAATAACTCATTACAATAAACATTTACAAGTAAAGATATGTGAACAAATGGGTATGGTGTGTGACACACTGTGACACAGTACTGCTTCCACAAGATTTTTTTTTTTTTTTTAGTTTATTTCATTTTATTTGCTTTTGCGGTGAGGTTGAAAAATGTGGAACTGGAGATTCGATGGTGAGGAACAGGAAGATATGAGAGGACCATGGTGAGGTCCTAAGAAATGGGGGGATAAGAGATAAGTAGGATTAGAGTACAGGATGTGAAATTCACAAAGAATCAATACAAAGTTAAAAATGAATTATGCTATAGATGGCAATCCAAAACATTTTTATGCTCAAGTAATTCTAGTAGAATCAGGAAAAGAAAAAAACTAAAATATAAAATTAGTGTTATTCCCAATTTTCTGAGATATCACCAGACTGATTTCCAAAGTGGTTTTACATGTTTGTACTCCCATCAGCAGTAGAGTAGTGTTCCCCTTTCTCCACATCCTCACCAGCATGTTCTGTCACTTGAGCTTTTGATCTTAGCCATTCTGACAGTGAAAGGGAATCTGAGAGTCATTTTGAGTTGTATTTCCCTGATGGCTAAGGATGTTGAGCATTTCTTCAAGTGCCTCTCATCAATCTAGGCCCCTGGAGGCTTACAGAGACTGAAACACTAACCAAAAAAAGGAAACATATATAGATGATATGCAATTTGACCTTCATATAGACTCCTTAGCAAGTTGTGGAGGTTGGGGGGGGGGGAGCAGTGTCTGTAGTGAACTATGGTATCTGTTAGTAGAATACCTTACCCTAGCTGGGCTGCCATGTTGGGCACCAATGCAAAAAGAAACTCTTAACCCTCATGTGACTGATGAACTGAGGGGGCTTAATAGGTGTGGAACCCCCCTCATCTGAGGAGAAAGAGAAGAGGGAGAAGGTGAAGAGGGTGGGAGGGTGGGATCAGAAGGGGTGGAGGGAAGGGGCTATGATCAAGTTTTAACTTGAATAGATAAATGTTAAAAAAAGAAAAAAGAAAAACGGATTAGTGTTATTAATATATAAAATAATATGCAACACACTTTAAAGGGTATTTAAAATACTTATGGAACTAACAGAAAATTCATTTATTGAGATCCTGCCCTTTCTCTGTGAAATGTTATTAGAAGGTGTTGGGAAGAGAATTAAATCAAGAAGGTGAGCCATTCAAGATGGGACCAGCACTCTAAGTTAGAAAGCTAGGTAGCTCTCTTTCCTACATGTCAAGGTACACTAAAAGAAGGGAATTTCACCCCCCACAAAACCCCCTCACCCGAACCAAACTGTGTTCTGATTTGAGATTGTGGTTTCTAGAAGTTTGAGAAATAATTTCAAATAAAACAAAATCTGTTGTTTATAAGATAATTGGCTATAGCATCTTATCATAGCAGACTGAATGAACTAAGACAATTCATAAGAAAAAATAAAGTACATGAACTACAATTTTTTAGAAAAATCACCATGAAAATGTCAAAATCACAGCCCCTAGGGAAAAAACCTACTATTGTTCTGAGGAGACATAGAATTAAATGGAATATTAGTGACTTCTCATTTTGCCCATAGATTAGTGCATTTATCAAACTTTATCAAAGATACTTCTTTTTTCAGTGGATGGCAGTTGATTTCTCAGTACTGTCAGTGATCATTGTGGAAGAGGGACAGGAAAATTTGCAAAATTCAGAGGGGATGGATGACTACATGGAAACAGTGTTTTCCGGACACAAAAGGTCAGTTACACCTGAGAGGTCATGGCAGTTATAACAGCATGCACAAAATGGGACCCAGCTCAAGCCAGAAAAGAATCATACCATGGAAATTAGAGTTAGGCATGGAGTCTCACCAGGAGCTAAGGGGATATTGGCAATTAGGTTTGGGAGAGTGTAGATTCAGCTTTTTTTAAAATGTGTGCCCCAGGTAGGTAGAACATGCTCCAGTATATGGCCAAACACTCAAGAGCATATAGCCAGTAGGAAGTAGTTGGATTAGAGATATTTATTTGTTTTTTTAATGAGTTTGTTTGTTTTTAAATGAGAGTACAAAATTGGGTGAATATGTATTGTAGGTGGATGTAGGAAGAGTTAGAGAAGGCAGGGGAATAAGGTAAAAATACAATGTAAGAAAATTTCAAAGGAAATGTACAATAAAAGAAAAGAAAAAAATTCAATTTAATATCAAAATTCACTTTGTTAGACTAAATTGACAATATCTAAAATAACATAGCTCATTAAAATCACAATGAGATATCACTACACACCTATGATTATGACCAAACTAAGAAGTAGTGTTTCCCTCAATTGCCAGTGTACCAAAGCTCTCCCCTATCATTAAGGTGCAGTAGGCAAAAGGATATGAGGTATCTATGCCTACTACTTGCTTATATCAAAATTATAAGTTGTGATAGTTAGGACTTAAGGAGCTGTGATGAAGTGCACTTTACTCACACAGTGGCAGTAGTTCCATTTTCACCTGTAGGTAACTTTTGTTCTTAATTTTGCCTTAAAGATCCTCTGTATCTGACTTGGCAATTCTATTTATGAAGATGTACATTAAGGTGGTATTGAATAATTTAGTTATATTAAGTAATCTCTGCACATAGATCCAGTATTGCATCATTTTCAAGATTTCCAGATAGATACAAAATATCTCATAGTTAAATATTTAGAGGGTATATATTATGAACAATTCATGAACTTTAATGCACAAATGGAAATCAAGTTTTTATAAGGCAGTAAGGCAAAAGAACACAGTAGCATCGTTAGGCATATAGACTTCAATCCATTTAATACCTAACCCACATGATGTGTGGTCTTGGACAGGACATTTGAGATCTTGACATAGCTATCATCTCATTATAAAATTAAGTAGTAGTGAGGATAATGGAATCCCAAATTAAAATATTTATATGAACTGCCGTTAAATAACAACTTATATTTTCCAGATTTTAGCTATTTTGAAAACTCCTTGAAAGAAGCATGTATTATTTTAAAATTAAAACTAAAATGTATGAGAAGTAAACAAAGTTGTCATGGAAAAGAAGTGAGCTGTAAAATATTGAAATAGGTAAATTTCTGTGGCAACCATTCAGGATGGACCTTGTTTTCCCTGCGCTGTATCCCAGATGGTTTGTGATAGAGGTCTGTTATGCTTATGAAGAAAGATTTTATTAATCAGGGAGTAGTTGACATTCTTCAGTCAATTCTGTGCACTTCCCAGCTCTCTTAGGGCAGCTGGACTGCAGCCTGCTTTCATCCCCATGCCTGACTCATCTGCATTGCTCACCTGACCCTGTGCTCTACCCTCCCCTCCCCAGCAGCCCTCTTTCTCTCAGTACCTGCCCTCTTCCCATGCTTTTCCTGGTGCTCAGTGTTTTCTTAAACACATCTAGCTTTCAAGAATAATTTCCTTCATGAATACTTTCTGCTAGTAATTCCTCCAATATCCTGATCTCTCTTTATTGAACGCCCTTCTGCCTAGGGGTCATCCAGAATGATTTAGCATTTTACTGTGATGCTGTGAGCATGTTCTTAGGGTGGGTGGTGTCTTCTGTAGAGTTCTGAGGGTGGGTACTTGTATTTTTAAAAATCCGAGGCTCTGTGGCCAAGGCTGTTCTCACCTTCTGTTGTGCGAGTGAAACAGGGTCATTGCTAGAAGAAAGATGAACAATGTTCCTATGGTCTTCAGGGCCTAGAGGGAGGTGTGCCTAATTATGAACTCATCTATTTGGGACGATATTCCATAACCCAGAGGGAGTAGATATTCTCTGTTCAGAAAAATTGTGTGACACAAAAAAACATTAGGAAGGACATTGTAACATCTGACCTGAAACATGCCTAATCAAATAAGGGAAATCCACATTGCTCAGGTATTTAATTACACAATATGTACATCTGGGGTCTTGGCAGGCAGGCCTGACAGGAGGATGTGGATGACAAAGAACATCCCCTCACTAAACAAAGAATGTTTCCAGCAATGAAGTCCCTAGTTTAAAGATAATTTTACAGAACCCCAATAGATAAATAAACAAAAGTAGCATTTTGTCTGGACAAGAATGTTTTCTTATTTTAAATCTATAATAATGCAATCACTTCAAAGGAAATACTCTCCTACAAAAAAAAACATTAAAGAGCCAAAATTATAGATGCTAGAGTCTATTATACTTTAATAGCCACTTCACTAGCTGGTTTCATGATCTGTTTTGGGCTACACAATCATGAAAATTTTGATCTTGCACATTTAATGAATTTTACTGGCTACAAAATTGTAGGTTGTGTTGCTTTGTTTTAAAAGCCTATCTTGGATAAGTAGGATCAACATAATAAAAATGGCTACCCTACAAAAAGCAATATACAGATTCAATGCAATTTTTATCAAAATACCAACATAACTCTTTATAGACCTGGAAAAAGCTATTCTCAATTTCATATGGAACAAGAAAAAAACCAGAATAGCTAAATCAATCTTGTACAATAAAAAAACATCTGGAGGTACCACCATCCCAGATTTCAAGCTGTACTACAGAGCAATAGTAATAAAAACAGCATGGTACTGGTATAGAAACAGACCAGTGGATCAATGGAATCAAATTGAAGACCCAGAAATGAATCCACACAACTATGGTCACTTAATTTTTGACAAAGAAGCCAAAACTGCACAATGGAAAAAGGATAGCATCTTCAACAAATGGTGCTGGTCCAACTGGATGTCCACATGTAAAAGAATGAAATTAGACCCATACTTATCACCTTGTACAAAACTTAAGTCCAAGAGGATCAAAGACCTTAACATAAGGCCGGACATACTAAATCTACTAGAAGAGAAAGTGGGAAAAACCCTCGAACTCATTGGCATAGGTGACAACTTCTTGCACAGAACACCAACAGCTCAGGACCTGAGACCAACAATCAATAAGTGGGACCTCATGAAACTGAAAAGCTTCTGTAAGGCAAAGGACACTGTCATTCAAACAAAATGGCAGCCTACAGATTGGGAAAAAATCTTCACCAACCCCACATCTGACAGAGGGATAATATCCAAAATTTACAAAGAACTCAAGAAATTAAATGCCAAGAAACCAAATAATCCAATCAAAAAATGGGGGACAGAGCTAAACAGAGAATTCACAAAGGAGGAATTTCTAATGGCTGAGAGACACTTGAAGAAATGCTCAGCATCCTTAATCATCAGAGAAATGCAACTGAAGTCGACTTTAAGATTCCATCTATCAGAATGGCTAAGATCAAAAGCACAAATGACAGCACATGCTGGCAAGGTTGTGGAGAAAGGGGAACACTCCTCCATTGCTGGTGGGAGTGCCGGCTTGTGCAACCACTATGGAGGTCAGTCTGGCGATATCTTAGAAAACTTGGAATAGCTCTGCCTCTGGACCCAGCCATACCACTTCTGGGTATACAACCAAATGACTCCTCACCGAATCACAAGGAAGTTTCCTCATCTATGTTCATAGCAGCCTTACTTGTAATAGCTAGAAACTGGAAACAACCCAGAAGCTATCAGAAACAATGAACTTAGGCAATTTGCAGCCAAATGGATGTAACTAGAGAAGCTTATCCCTAGTGAGCTAACCCAGACTCAGAAGGATGCACATGGCATCTGTTCACTTATAGTCAGATTTTAGCTATATAGTACAGGATAGCAACCAACGCACCAAGGGGAACATGGACATTGACCTTTTTTTTTTCTCCTGTCAATGAGACACTTTTCCCTAATGGTGCTGCCTTTTAGTCCTCCAGTGTATGAGGAGGCTCTTGGCCCTCATATGACTGCTGAACTGGGGTGGGGGACTGCTATGTGGGGACATTCCACTTCAGAGAAGTGGGATGGAATGGTTAGGGGGTAGAGGGGGGGAGGACGGGACTGGGAGGGGTGAAAAGAGGACACTATTATGGAGATGTAACCTGAAGCAATAAATAAATAAATAAATAAATAAAGACTTCATGTCAGAATAAAAGATCCTAAAATAAAAACAATATTTAAGAATGGAGATGGTTGGATAGTAGAATGTTAAAGTCAGGTGTCAAATACGTATAGACTGTACATTGGGAATGTATGCTAAGCCTTATAATTCTTATATTTGTGGCCTAATTATTTCTGTTGTTTTGTATTGTATTTGTTGCTATAAGAGAAAGAGCTATTTGTTGGACTGAAAGGGGGAGCTGCTGGGGGGGAAAAAGATATACCTTAAACTTAAAAAAAGGGAAGTGGATGGGGGGTTAAGGGGAAAGAGGGTGGGAAGGTGGGACCAGAGGGAGGAGTAGGGAGGGGATTGTGATTGAGATGTAATTGAAGAAATAAAAATAAAAAAGCGCCTATCTTGGAATTGAGATATTTTTCAATAAAACTTGAAAATCCGAGAGAGATGTCAGATATTCCAGTTTCTATGCTAGTTGATTTCAGCCTATTCCAGCAGCTACTGACATCACAAAATCTGCAGCTATTTTTTTAGGCATTTGAAAACATCAGAAATACTGTAACAGAACTTAAGAGATCCACATTCCACTAAAAGGTTTAGTGTTTGGCCCTTACTGCTTCATATTTCCTTTCTCATTTATTAGCATTATGTTGGAGATATTTGAGACTCCTTCAGCTGGCATCAAAGACAACCACTCTTGAGAAATTACTTATTATTTCTCAAGCTCTCTGTGTTCTTAGTATTCTTAGTATTAATATAGACCGAACATATAGATTTCTCAGCATTCAGAAAGCAAATTGCTGGGTTACACCTAATGAGATTATGTATCAGTTGGTCAGATAATTTGCATTTATCTCAAGGTCAAAGAAAGTGATTATGTCATTAGTCTATGTACCAAACTTATACCATTACTTATATATACTTCATTACTTTAAAAATACTTTGTTTAATGTTTTTTAAAAAGCACTTAATGCTTTTTAATACATCACTTGCTTTATTTCAAAATTGTTTGATGGTCTATACATATGAAATATATATTTGCTCATTTGTACTTGTTTATTTATTTTACATATAGTATATATGTAACACACACACACATATATAATATGTACCATATTAATCACCGCAGAACAGTGACATATCAGTTTCTCTGTGGTTGATCATTCATGTTTTTCTACATGTTTAGAGGAGTACTCAATTTAGTAATTCCAACTCACATGCCCATCATTAATATATAAATGTCTTCAATTTTTCCTCTTCTCAACAGCTTCCAATTATATTACACTTTTGCTACTCACAACTGATGAGAGCCATTCATAGTTCATTGATATTTTCACTTTGACATCATAAAGCTTTAAGTGGGACAAATTTTCTATCTTATTATTTATTCATCATTCTTTTTATGGAAATTATACCTTTGAAGTATTTTGTATTATATAATATTTTTATTACTGGTTTTCAATAAGTTATTTTTATATCCTCTTTACATATTCTTTGAGACATAAGTAGTAACAATACTCTTCTGTCTTAAGATAACACTAAGGAAATTTCATTTTGGAAATGGAAAATGACTTAATGTATGTCATTAGGAAGATTATGAATAGTAACAGAAACGTGTCATGGTGTTCATTCACTGTCTCAATAAAGTTAAAAGGACCCCAGATTTGGAGATGCTTAGATTACTGCAAAGATAAAGGTGTGTCACACAAATCCTGGTGATCTCAATTTCAATTTAGAACCCATATAGAATTGGATAGAGGGAACTGACCCCACAAAGCTCTCTTCTGTATCTACACAACTGCCATGGTACATACACACCCTACTCATCACACACACACACACACACACACACACACACACACACACACACACAGACACACACACACACACACACACACACACTAAATAAATAAAGAAGTAAACAATTAAATAAATAAATAAATAAATAATTTAAAAGACCTCGAATTAAAAAGACCATTAGTATTAGTATCATGTGTTGGGGAGAATGAGTATCTGCAGAAATTCCCCTGTATCCATAACCAAAGTATACATCAGTGTAGCTAATTGGAACATCACTGGAAAGTTAATTGTACACTTACTCCATGATATAGCATGTCTCTCCTGGTTATACACTCAGTACTGATGACAGCAAGGCTTTTCCCATAGCATAAACATAAAGGTTTAAAATACTGTGACTGACATCAGCTACAAACTATAAATTACATATTTCATTGGAAGATTATAAAACTGAAATTTATTCATACCTAACAATAGAGTCAATAATAAAAGTGACTTACTGATAGCTGTTTTTATGAATCATAATACATCATGTACAATAAAAGAAGCCAGGCTAAGAAGAATACATACTGTAGACTTCTTTTATATAAAGTTCAAGACCATTAGAATTGGTCTTGATGATGGCTACTGCCAAGTCTGGGAATATATGCAAAGAAACCACCTTGTGGCTTCCTTGAAGATGCTAGGCAATGTTTGTTTTTTTTCTGGATACAACTGTACATACAGGTAAAACTTGCATGTTAGTGTAAAATGAATCAATGTTACTGCACTATTTCTCAACGAAAATATTAGTGAAAATATTTAAACTTCTACTTCTGTATTTGAGCGGGGGAAGAAAATTAATAAGGTAAAGGAAGTTAAAATGCACTTTCTTATAGTATAAACACATTTGTTCAACAATGATTACTTGCATTTTAAAAGTAATCAGTATTAGAGGTAGAAAGGACTCTTGCCATCCAAAGAAACAAACTTGAGGCATTCAGAAAGTAATGAAAAATATAAGGAGCAGTGAGGAGAATACAATCAATACATCTGTTGTTTCATTCAATGAATTTGTCCTAAGATAAGTGCAGATGATGAGATTTACTTTCAAAATGCAGTCTTACTGTTTATAGCATACAAAAGAATAAGCATAGAAGTACTGCCAGCAAATATAAAGAAAAAGATATCAGGAGGGGAAAGGAGCACAGTCATTTAAAAAGGATCATCCAGCCCTACGCCTCTGTTTACTGAACAAAAAGGAAATTGTGAATATACGTGTACACAGATCTGCTTGTCTAGAGTACACAACATGTTTTCTGAATGCTGCTCCCTTTCAGTTTCCATATACTCAAATATGCCTTTACTTTTATTTTGTTCCTTTTTAAAAGTGTATGAGTGGTTTGCCTGCATGTATGTCTGTGTACCATTTACATGCCTGGTGCTCACAAAGGCCAGAAGAGGGCATTGGATTCCTTGGAACTTGAGTGGGTACTTCAAAGCAAACATGGGTCCTTTTGAAGAACAGCCAGTGTGCTCTTAAACCTTGAGCCATCTCTCCAGATCTAAAAATATAGTCTTCAACTTCAATAGGTTGCACTGAAAAAAAGCTATAAATTTACATCATCTTCTGCTAAAATCTTTGATGACATTAAATGGTTCAATTTATACTAAATGAAACCGAGATAAGTATTTTAGACAGATGTAATTTCGTTTAAAATTTCATGTTATTTCTTGATAGAAATGGATATAGAATTATTTTGCAGGAAGAAGTAGATGGTTGTTTGCAAAAAGTCTAATGATGAGCCACAACCACAACTGTCACTATGGTCACAAGGTAGCATGATGGTTCCTTGAATACCTGGAAAGAGCATAGGAAATTCCCTTTTACATCTAGGAATCACGATGTTCATCTATTTCTCTTGCCAGAAAGGTAACAGGAAATAGCTATGAAGACAACGTGTTCACCTGGCTGGTTTCTATTGGTCTAGTGGAAAATGAAGAGCTGGTATCTGTTTCTGCTAGTTTGGGCTTTTGTGCATTCCAGAGCTAATTGATTCTATTTCTGTTTCTAAATAGAATCATCATCCACTTCAAATATATCTTCAAATTTTCATTTCAAATATTCTGCATTTAATCAAGAATCAATTTGCAGTTTAAACAATTTTTATCACAAAAGAAAAATACATAAATATAACAGACCAGAACCATGCTAAATATATAACAAATGCAACATATTACATGAAATATTTCTCTTGTGATGGAGTGGGTACTTATTCTCTTATTGTTGAACTAAGCTGCATCTTCACGGTAAAAAGTACACTGAGGAAAGGTGCCAGCTAAGCCTTTATTTTCAGTTAACAGAACATGCTTTCTTTGTTATGCAGGTTTGATCTTACTGTACAATTTGAAGTAAATGGGTGATAGCACAGTCCTAAAATCTAAAAGTTCAGTAGAGAACACCATCTTTTATAACCACAAAACATTTTCAGAAAACCCAGACACCAGGGGAGGTTTTGTCAACTCAGAAGATGCTTTAATTACATGGAGGCAGCAGGGGGTTTTTCATTTAGAGTAGTGCGAAAATGAGACACTCCCAAAGTGACACTTGTGATCCTCAGTGCAGTCACTGTTTCTGTTTATACAATTTTTTCTATCAACATCTAAAAATGTGTTTCAAATATTTAAAAAGGAAAATTTGATAGAGAATGTTGGGAAAACAGAAATCTCTCCAAAGTCTAAAGTCTGTAGAGAAGCTTAGATCAAGGACTTAGGGGGATCCTTTTAATTTTTGACTCTCTGAACTCATGTTTAACTGGAGCATTGGATATTAATATACTTATTATATTAGTCATTTGGGGTTATATAAAACTTAGAAGTAACATTGGCGTAATCTAAGTCAGGAAACACACAATCCAGCCCTTCAATCAATAGTCCTCATCACCTTTAGTGGAATACAGTGATAACCTTTCATTGAACATCGTACCCTGATTGAAATGGATGACTCTCATCTGTTATTGTACACAAAAGCATTTTAGATGCAGTCACAGCAAGAGGATAAGGCTGCTTATGCAGTACTTGGAAGTAGTTCTTTTCTCATAGGCATTTCCCCTGGTACTTTTTTGAATTATGGATATTTTTTGATCAATATTTCACAATATTCCAAATAGTATCATTCATTTTATATAGATAGTATTTTGGTACTGCTCTTTGAAGGCAAAAGTCCCAAAGAGAAGATGGAAAGTATATGAGGAGAATAGAGGTTCCTTATTAAATCAAAACCACTTTATAAAGCTATGATATGGAACTGAAATCACATATTGAAATTTGATGGCTTTACCTGTGTATAAGTCCATGAAATTGTCAGTCATATCAAGGAACTAAACACAGCTATAGCTTCCAAAAGCATCACTCAGTCTTTCAATAATTCCACCTTTACATTCATTCTTTTGGGATATTTATTGATTTTGTAGCCTACGGTCTTGACAATCTCCTCCTTTAGATGTAGTATCTTTATAGATATTTCATATGATTTCTAAATATAATATTGAATATGAATGGGGATAACCTGAAGGTGTGCTTTTTCTAATCTAACTGGTATAGCATTTAGTCTTTAGCCATAAAGTGTGAGGTTAGCAGTGGGCCATATGTAGATGTATTTTATTGGGTTAAAGGACTTCCCTTCTGTTACTGCTTCATAGAGAATGCTTATCAGGAATGCATGTTGGATATCTGTAAATATATTTCTGTTGTGTTTGGTAAAATGACTGTGTGGATTTTTCTGGCTTTGTAACATGGAGGTATGCATTGGTTTTCCAGTGTTAAACCAATATGCAATTCATTACAATGTGTTCCTTTCATGAATCTTGGTGTTGCCATGATCTCTTTTCTTCTAGATGCCATGTCTTCTTGTCTTGGCTCCTCTTTTATTTTTATCACTGATTTAGAGTAATTAAGTGTAATATATCTTATGTACTCATCATTTGGTCTTGGCATACTTACATATTTTCAGCCTTATCACTTGAATAATTTTAATCTGTCTACTCCTTGTCCACCCTGGGTACATTCCTCAAACGTAAATAAGGCACTTGAGGATGTGTGCCATTTTACTGATACTGTTTCTGTTGTTATTGTTTTTCTTCTAGTTTTATCTGTTTCATTTTTTTCTTTCTATTGCTCTGTATCCAGATTTCCTTTCTTATCTTTTGCACATAAAATAATCTCTAATTCTATCCAGTGTGATTTTTCTCCTCACAGATTGTTATTATATTATCACTAGATGTTTCATTTCCTCTGATGAGTACTCAGCAAATATGAAACATCTTGCTTCTTTCTCAAGTTCTATGTACATTTAACTCTTTATCCTGGGAGCACTAACTATACTACTATCCCAAGGCTCTAATTTCTCACTCCTTAAATTTAGGAATCAGCTGTTTTTATTGTTTGCTCTACTCACCTTTCAGGCAGCTGAGTGGGTCTCAGGTCTGCTGCAGATTTTCCTGCCCTTCATGGGTCATAGTCATTCATTGCCCAGTACTCCACTTCTTGAAATATATTTCCTATATTTGGTCATATAAAAAACTCTTTCAGGCGTAGCATATATACAGTTGTCTTTCCTTCTCATATTCCACTTAGCTACAGTGAACTCCAAATCATGTCCTCTATTGTCCCTTGAGACAGGACAATTTAGAAAATGCTTTTCTAGCATTCAAAGTCATGTACTTGGAAAACTTGTCATTGGAGTGGCTGATGTTACATAAAAAATAACATCTGCATTTGTGTGAGATTTAAGAAGAAAATTTATAAATACATATTTAAATATACAAAAATGCATATAAATGTTTGGTAGGATAGTTAAAACAGCTGTTCATGAATTTTTACTTCAACTCTACTTGAAGTCTTTTAAGTGGACTCTGTTTACCCACTCCTTAAATCAGGGCCAGTTTCTCTTCTGTTTTGATCAAAAGAATTTTGCAAAGATGATGTTGAGACCAGTTCTATAACTAGATTGCAAGAGGCCTTGGAAATTCTGCTATTGCTGTGAAACCCACACCAGGGAAACTGAAACAGGCACTTAGAAGTTGCTCCTTGCTAAAAAGCATTGATTTTTTTCACCTGGATTCAGGATGAAAGCCTGGTATCCTACCGTCATGCTGTGTCTGTCAGCCTCTTGTCGTATAAGTGAAGGCATGGCGATAAATTACTATGCATAACCTTTCTTCTCGAGCCACATTGAGTTCCAGGAAGAACAGAACCTCACAGGACATTTTATCTACCCTCTCAATGAGGGCAATTATTTATGGAGAGGCTACACCCTCAGAAATTAGTAGATGGAAAAATTAACAATTTTTTAGAGGGATCACCTTAAAAGAAATCCTAAAAAAAGAATTGTCCAGATATACTACATCTTGCCCAGGACTACTTGATTGTGAATAGCCTCTTGCTTTCTATTTGAAACGGAACTTCATGTTGGTACCTGAATTGGGATCATTGGACGCCTTTACCTGCTTTTTACCAACATGTGTCAGAATGAATTTATCTCCTCTCTCTGCTGTCTCCCGTTACTCTTCTTTATAATTGGAATATTACAGATGAGAAGCAGAGTCTAGCTTGCAGCTACTGGGCTTTTGTCTCATAAGCCTGGTAGTGAGAGGAATTCTGGGCTGGCTTGATGGGATGTCAGTAATCTTCTGGAAAATGGATAATGTCCCACACTGAGGACTGCCAAGGACAACGAATCCTCAGCTACACTGTAATTGGCTGTAGATACATGGGAAAGCCCAGCTAAGTTCAGCCAGCTCTGTCTAATGAACAGAAACTCGCAAGTTCCCCCATAAAACCATGACCTCCTTGCTGTTGTCTCAAACCACTGTGTTTTGGGGTGACTAATTATCATCAGTAGCCAATGACACTGTGTGTTTATAAACAGATACTAGTGATGAGACTGCAGCGTACATTAGCCATGGTTAATTTGCCTGTATGGGGGATTAGTAAAGCAGAAGAACAACTTATGGAAAAATTTCAGAGGTTAAGTTTCACCATTTTTAGTAATAATTTTTAATGAACAAAATGACATTAGTAATAGAACCTAATATATTTTAAAGCAATGTGTAGTGAATTTGAACACAACACACTATCATATCCCATACTATAGGAACAATTTGTTTTGAAAATTAGGACAGATGAGGATCTAGAAAGTTCCATATTTCCTCACATGAACAATTTCTACATTTCTTTATAGAGATGTACTATTAAAATCCTGCCTTCTAAGTGCAATTTCTTTGCTTTTTAACAATTTACATTCAGTTTTTGCTATAAACGTTTCATTATAAAAATATGTAGAATTTAATTTCCAAAAAGGGCTCAGAAAGATTTCTCTTATAAAGCTACAGTAATTCAGGGAAAATTTTGGATGAAAAAAAAGTTCCTTGCACTTGTATGATTTGAAGAAATATGCCCCAGAATCCTGCCAACACGGACTCCAGACATAGGAAGTCTACATGGATATTCACCCTGGCAACTACAGAGAGTGAGTCTTGTGTATACATGTGGCAAGCTAGTGAGTTTTATGCAGAAAGTTTGGTCCATTAAGTGTTTAATTGAACAGAATGTCTGAAGGCAACACAATAATGTTTTAAAGAGAAAATTGCCTCAACAATTATCTAGTACTTTTGGAAAGTCAGAAGGCAAAAAGAAATTATTCATAGAGTTACTTGGATTTTATAAAAAAATTCACAAAGAATAATGATTAGCCTTTAGTGTGATTGATTAAGAGATGCATTAGAGAGCTTAGAATATTACAGATCATGAATATATGAAAGATTCATTAAGATTCTATCCTCAAACACTATGTTTTTTAAGTCCATGAAAACAGGATGTGCTGATCTGGAAAGGGAATTCAGTGTCATTTTGTAAGGTCTGGAGAATCATCTACTATAGTCATATTTTTGGTTGTGAGTGAGTGAACTTATTAAATATAGAGAGCTGAGGAAAAGATTAAGTAGAAAGAGATGGGTGGATAAATAGATGATGATAGATTATATATATAGTATATATATTTAGAGAGACATCATAGATGGCAAATACATAGATATATAGATGATAGGTAGATAGATGATAGACAGATAGATAGATGATAAATAGATAAATAATATATAGATAGACAATAGATGATAGATAGATAATGGATAGATCATAGATGACAAATAATAGATGATAGATGGGAGAGGTAGATAGATATATAAATAGATAGATAGATGGATGATAGATAGATGACAGAGAGATAATAGTTAGAATGATTATATATAGATGATAGATAGATAGATAGATAGATAGATAGATAGATAGATAGATAGAT
>CAJQZJ010032828.1:19556-89333 GCA_907164525.1 Lophiomys imhausi
GATAGATAGATAGATAGATAGATAGATAGATAGATAGATAGATAGATAGATAGACAGACCAAAATAACATCAAATCAGGCATTCAAATCCTGCAGCAGTCATGGGACACTGAGACTGTCAGCTAGTTCCTGGTTAGGCTTTTCTTTCCCACTAGTGATTTTTTTATTATGGGATAAATAATCATAAACTCTGTTTGGAATGATTTACAGTTCAATTTTTTTTTTTACCAATGCAATGTCTTTACTCTCAGGCTGTTTCACTGTTCTCTTCTGTCTGTCAGAGTCAGGGGAACCAGTCCATGCCCTTGGAGGACACTGAAACAACATGCTAGGCTCTAAAATAGGGCTCACAGGGAGCAATTCCACTTCTAGAGCAGCTCTTCAGTGGGACAAATAGCATATGACAATTTTTGTAATTAATAATTTTGTAATTTTATAACATGTTAAATTTGTTTATAATATATCTATCACACTTATAGTTTTAAGTAATTTAAAAGATAATGTCAATAGATATTATGCTTATTAGTAGTAAAGAAAGTAAAATGAAGTTTCTTTAATAAAAATTCGATATCATAGTATTACAGGTTAAGTATCCTCAATCTGAAAACCTAAAGCCAAAATTACTCCAGAATCTATAACATTATGAGGACTGGCATAGTGCCACACACACACACACACACACACACACACATATATATATATATATGCTGTGAAACTGTTTTATACACAAAATTATTACAAATATTCTGTAAAATTACCTTTAAGATACACAAGTGTATATGAAATATATATCTTTTATTTTTGGACTTGTCTCCTACCCAAGATATGTCACTATATATAAGCAATATTTTATCATTGAAAAATTCTAAAACATAAAGCACTTTGGTCTTAATCATTTCTTATAAGCAATGTTCATCCAGTAGTAAGAAGTGGAAGAATTATCAATGTATATTTTAAATAGGAAAATTTCACCTCATTATCATTTGCAATACTAATAAACAGAGAAAAGCAAAACTTATCAATGGATTTCTTTTTATAAGAAATCATTAAGAACAAGTTGAGAATTAGACATTATTGCTAACATCAGAATTTGATATAATAGCTATAACTATTTCAAACTGAATATTCTTTTTTTGGTTGTTTAATTTTTTTAATGTTTATTTATTATTTCAGGTTACATCTCCATCATAGTGTCCTCTTTCCACCCCTCCCAGTCTCGCCCTCCCACCCTCAACCCCCTAACCCTTCCATCCCACTCCTCTGGAGTGGACTGTCCCTACATAACAGTCCCCCACCCCAGTTCAGCAGTCATATGAGGGCCAAGAGCCTCCTCATACACTGGGGGCCTACAAGGCAGCACCACTAGAGCAAAGTGTCTCATTGAAAGGAAACAAAATCTATGTTCATTCTCCCTTTGGTGCATTGGCTGTACTATAGCTATCCTGTACTATATGGCTAAAATCCAACTATAAGTGAATAGATTCCATGTGCATCTTTCTGAGTCTGAGTTATCTCACTCAGGATGAGCTTCTCTAGTTCCATCCATTTGGCTACAAATTGCATGATTTTGTTGTTTCTGATGGCTGAGTAGTAGTCTATTATGTAGATGTACCAGTTTTTTTATCCATTCTTCAGTTGAGGGACATCCGGGTTGTTTCCAGTTTCTAGCTATTAAAAATAAGGCTGCTATCAACATAGATGAGGAAACGTTCTTGTGGTTTGGTGAGGAATCATTTGGATGAATACCCAGAAGTGGTATGCCTGGGTCCTGAGGTAGAGCTATTCCCAGATTTCTAAGATATCACCAGACTGACCTCCATAGTGGTTGTACAAGCCTGCACTCCCACCAGCAATGGAAGAGTGTGCACCTTTCTCCACACCCTTGCCAGCATGTGCTGTCATTTGAGTTTTTGATTTTAGCCATGCTGACAGGTGTGAGATGGAATCTCAGAGTTGTCTTGAGTTGCATTTTTCTGATGATTAAGGATGGTGATCATGGTCAGGCGTAGTGGCACATGCCTTTAATCCCAGCACTTGGGAGGCAGAGGCAGGTGGATCTCTATGAGTTCAAGGCCAGCCTGGTCTACATAGTGAGTCCAGGACATCCAAGTATACACAGAGAAACTGTGTCTTGAAAAACAAACAAACAAAAAGGATGTTGAGCATTTCTTCAAGTGTCTCTCAGCCATTAGGGATTCCTCCTTTGTGAATTCTCTGTTTAGCTCTGTTCCCCATTTTTTATTGGATTATTTGGTTTCTTGGCATTTGATTTCTAGAGTTCTTTGTAAATTTTGAATATTAGCTCTCTGTCAGATGTGGAGTTGATGAAGATCTTTTCCCAATCTGTAGGTTGCCATTTTGTTGTAGTGACAGTGTCCTTTGCTGTACAGAAGCTTTTCAGTTTCATGAGGTCCCATTCATTAATTGTTGGTCTTAGATCCTGAGCTGTTGGTGTTCTGTTCAGGAAGTTGTCACCTGTGCCAATGAGTTCGAAGCTTTTCCCTATTTTCTCTTCTATTATATTTAGTGTGTCAGGCTTTATTAACATAAAGGTCTTTGATCCACTTGGACTTAAGTTTTGTGCAGGGTGATAATTATAGGTCTATTTGCATTCTTTTACATGTCGACATCCAGTTAGACCAACACAATTTGTCAAAAATGCTGTCCTTTTTCCATTGTACAGTTTTAGCTTCTTTGTCAAAAATTAAGTGACCATAGGTGTATGGGTTCATTTCTGGGTCTTCAATTCAACTCCATTGATCAACTGGTCTCTTTCTATACCAGTACCATGCTGTTTTTATTACTATTGCTCTGTAGTATAGATTGAAATCTGGGATGTGATACCTCTTGATGTTTTTTTTTTTATTGAAATGATTAAGGAGGCTTTCATCAAGGACCAGAACTATGATATATAGTACTAATCTAAGGTTCCAACTGTTTAAAAACATGGTTTATCGTAACAACCACATATGACCCATTTAATATTCTCTGACTGCCTTTATGCTAGAGGAGTCATAGAGATGTCTATGGAGGGTATGTTGGAAGAAATACTGGAAATATTTGATACCTGGTCTTTTATGAAAAAGTGGCTGATCTCTAGAATTATAAGAAAGAGGTCTCAGCACTGCTAGCTCTGCATTCCTGTTCCCATAGGAAATCCAGAAATTATGATCATATCATGACATATGTACTCATGTAGAGGAAGCTAAAAACAAATATGTTTCTTGCAGCAGTGGTATTACAGATAAATTCTTAGGTTTCTTATCTTTCTTGTTTTTACACAAGTCCATAGTCTTGGACGACCCCCGTATTTCCAGTTCTTTCTTGTAAATGCAAAGAGAATTTGAAAACTATCAATGATTATAAAATTATATAGATAATATAAGGTAAGTGTGGTTGTTTTTGACAAATCAATAACCTGTGAAGGGAGAAAGGTAAGCAGGCTGCCTATTCTCTTACAACTTGAACTTGAACTATACTGAGAGAATAAACATCAATAAAGAGCTGCCCTCCAAGGGTATGGTTCTTACACGTGACTGAGCCAGAGGCTCCAGCCACTTTGTCAACAACTCAAGTTTGTTATTGCCTAGGAAGAGAATTTCAGAACTTTTTTTATTATTTCAAAATGCCAATGCCCGGGTCTTGTCACACCAAGTCAGAATCTACCTAAATGATTCCTATTTATGAGTAAGAACCAAATAACATATTTAGAGTGCATTGTACCCTGCTTAACTCTGGAAAAGATGCAGTTTATCTTAGGAAAAGAAGGAAAATTTGAAGACCATGTGAGAAAAGCTCAGTTGCTTCAAATCATAAACATTTATTCTTTCATCAATGTGGAGGTCTTTTTCTGGGAGCATCTGTCTCAAACTCTTCCTTGTTCCTATGGGACCATAGATAATGACTGCTATGAGAACAGGGGATAATTCCCTCCCTCAAGATTCTCCTAATCACACCATGTGTCATGTGATGGAAAAGTCACTAATTTGTTTGCCTTATTATGACTTTGGCATAATCATAGGGTCTGGCAGTTGGGATGTGGACATTAACTTTGAAGAACCACTAGTAAGCACTAAAAAATTAAAACAAAAAACATATGAAGATCTTCCTTTCTTTAAAAATCTAACTTTCTTTATTGAGTCTTATCTCAGAGACTGAACAGTCTTAACCCAGTCTTGGTGTTTATAGACTACAATACAAGTGAATTCACATTTTAGGTGGAACCCTGCTTGCACTGTTGCTGTTGAATTTATGTCTGGGTTGATCTCTTACATTATCCTCTGGAAATGCTGGTTAAAAGTTATAGCCTGGCTGCTACGTATTGTCAGAAGTCAAGTAGGGTTTGTGCTTATACTTGGATCAAAGATGTATAAGTGTTTCAGATACCTACAAATGTATCTATCAAATGTATGGCTGATATTTGAATATAAGTGTTATTCTATGAGAAATTAGGGCCAAAGGGAACATTGATAAATAGAAAAAGGAGAAGTCCAAGGTGCAAGAACATGACATGTTGAGTGCATATGATACAGGGTTGTGGAAAACTCTGGGACATAGCCAAGGGCATTCTGATGCAGAAATGGGAGCAGTAATTTCTGAACAAGTGCTCACCAAGCTGATGGATTTAGCCACAGTGGTCCCTATGGCCTTATAGGCCATGAGTCATGATCATAAAGTAACATGAGTAATACCTGCTATTTGGGATGAGGTAATGATTTTCTACACAAGGAAAATTTTACCTTTGGTTCACTTCAACAATAGTGTGTTGAATACATAAAGCATTGATACTATGGCTGGAGAATAGGGGTTTGTGATTTGAAATAATACTGTTTAATTTTTCATTTACTTATGCGGTTTTAAATGTCACTTGAACAACTGTACACATTCTGTTTCCTTTGCAGGAGAAAAAGCACACTATGGTTTTACAATCAATAAATGAAGGCTTGGAGAACATGGGCAAATTATTCTGTCTCTTAATCCAGACCTACAGCAGGCATGTTGAATGCAAAAGTTAAATGGCAATGGTACAAGAAATTGAAACAGAAAGCAGCTGATGCTGCTTTTTAAATTTAAAAAAGGATGAAAATGCAATTTGAATGTAGAATTGACTCACAGGATAATTTAACAAGATATGTTGGCTTCTTCTCTATCCAGAATCTAGAAAAATTTAATGCAACAGGCATGATATGAGCAGAAAGTGGATGCAATGCATCAGATAGCATAGTCCTTTACTCCAATATTGCCGTGATGTTTTCTTTCAGATGCATTGTGTTGTAATTGAAGAAATAGAAATGGACATTGACGATGGGATATGTCGATATTTCCTGTCTCCAAAATGTCACCAGTAGCTAGGAATAAATTATTCTAGCCATGATTCTTATGAACACTATTCATGTTGTCATGGAAGGCTGAAATGTAGTGTAATCTCTGTTGTTGAGTAAGTCCAAGAGTATAAGAATATCATAATAGGTATCTATATTACATAGTATTCAAAACAATACATGTCATGGCATATAAGTAGCCAGGCAATGTTATTTTTATCTGGAGGGTATTATAATGAGGGGAGGGGAGATGCTCTGGATGTAGAGAATATCCTTGGTAAAATTCACGCCAATATCATGTATTGCTCCAGTCGACAGTAATACAGGAAGTGTTAGAAAAAATAGTCATGCTTATTGATCAACTACTATGTGCCATGTACATGCTAAGTGAATCTTATTACAACATCAGTAATTAGTAATAACTGTCATATAGTTAATTTTTCAAGAGTTAAGAAGACAGATTGAGGGCTGGAGAGATGGCTCAGCCGTTAAAGGCTAGGCTCACAACCAAATATATAAGAAGACAGATTGAAAATTTTTAAAATGTTTATTTATTACTTCAGTTACATCTCCATAACAGTCCCCGCCCTCCACCCCACACAGTCCCAACCTCCCACCCTTTCCCCTTCTCCCACCTATCTTATTCCTCCAGTATGAGGTGCCCGTATATATCATCCCCCTTCAGTTCAGCAGTCATATTTGGGCTAAGAGCTTTCTCTTGCACTGGGAGCCTATATGGCAGCTCTTCTAGGAAAAGTGTCCCACTAACAGGTAACAAAGTCTATGTTCCTGTTCCTTTCAGTCTGTTGGTTGTATGATAGTTTTACTGTACTATACGTCTAAAATACAGTTATAAGTGACTACAGGCCATGTGCATCTTTCTGAGTCTGGGTTAGCTCACTCAGGATGATCTATTCTAGATCCATCCATTTGGCAGCAAATTGCAGGATTTCCTCATATCTGATGTCTCATAAGTATTCTATTGTATAAATAAATGTACCACAGCTTTTTTATCCATTCGTTTGTTGAAGAATATCTTGGTTGTTTCCAGTTTCTAGCTATTACAAATAAAGCTGCTATGAGCACAGTTGAGGAGATATCCCTGTGGTTTGGTGAGGAATAGTTTGGATGTATACACAGGAGTAGTACTGCTGTGTCTTGAGGTAGAGAAACCAAATAATCCAATAAAAAATGGAGAATAGAGTTAAATTGAGAATTCACAAAAGAGGAATATCTAATGGTCAAGAGACACTTGAAGAAATGCTCAACATCCTTAATCATAAGAGAAATACAACTCAAGATGACTCTGAGATTAAATCTCACACCTCTCAAAATAGCTAAGATCAAAAACTCAAATGACAGCACATGCTGGTAAGGTTGTGGAGAAAGGGGAACATTCTGCCATTGCTGGTAGGAGTGCAAACTTCTACAACCACTGTAGAAATCAGTCTGGTGACATCTTAGAGAATTTGGACAGATTAAAATTTTAAATGAGGTTAGAAAACTACTAAATGGGGAATCAGTTTCAATGTGAGTCTTTGTGACTTTATTGGTCCTACTTGTGTAGGACACAAGATTTACTACTGAGAGAAACACATTTTCAATTTAATTTCTATAGTGCTTTTGTGTAAAAACCTCAAAATGGCAGACATAGAGGACATCTTTATTTAAAATTGCATCATACCTGCTTCCAAGTTTTGTTCTTTCTGGACAGCATTCTGTCTACAGTTGAAGCAAGGGATTTTTCTTGCCCAGTGACAAGCTTGCCACTAATGCAACGATCTCCAAATGGAGATTCTTCAATATTCATCATCTACTTGGAGTAGAAGGAGGGTGCTGTCTCCCTCCCAGCCCCATCCTCTTATCCACTTTTTCCTCACCCTCCTATCTTCTTTTTAAAAAAAATTTAATGTGTATTTTCTCCCAACAGCTCTCCTTTTTAGTACAATAAAAGGCTCTTTTTCATATAACAATAAACACAATACAAAACAGTAAGAATAATTAGGCCACAATTATGAAAATTATAAGATATAATATACATTCTCAATGTCTAGTCATATTTGGCAACTGATATTCATATTCTATTATATATCTATCTCAATGAGTTTAAAGTTCTATACCTAAGTCAGTTTCCATCCTAGCTTGCATTACCAACATAACATCTTAGAACTAGAACATCTTTTTAATTCCTAAACAACTTAAAATTTAACTACGAGACTAAAACTATCTAGTCCTCAACCACATGAGACCTGAGAAGGATAAATATATCTGAATAAGCAGGAAGTACAGAGCTAGCAGCTTCCAAAACTAAGAAATGATAGAGAACTGGCTGCCTGGACAGTCCCCAATTTCTCTCAATACATTAGAGAATCTATTTTCATCCTTTTGACCCAGTATCTCTGACAGACATTAATTGTAAAGTAGGAATTATGAAGGACTTTCCTACCTTGTCTTGGCAGAGCTAGGCTGTCAACTTACCTGCTTCCAAGTTTTGTCCTGTTTGGACAACATTCTGTCTACAGTTGAAGCAAGGGATTTTTCTTGTCCAGTGACCAGCGAGCCACTAATGCAGCCATCTCCAAATGGAGATTCTTTGATGTTCATTATCTACTTGGAATAGAATGGGGGGGGGGGTGTTGTCAGGAGCTGACATGTCTCAATATCAAAAAATCTTAAAAAAGCATCTTTGAAAGCCACATTCTGAGGAGCGAAGATGGTGGCGACCTACACTGACGCATTCTGAACGCGGGGAAAAAAGAGCCATAAAAAACACAGAGTTACTGGGCACTGTGCAAAAACCGGAGGGGCTAGACCCCGCCCCCGGGAACGCTCACAGCTCCCAAGGGACTGTTAAAAGTCCCAGGGCAAGGCTCTCCCTATCTCTCACAGACACGGAGGCCACTAAACCAGGGATTCGGGAACTCCCATTTGGTGAGGCGCCTGGTAAGATCGTTCCCAACTTACAGCAGGCAGAATCAGGGTCCACTTGGCCATAGATTGCTGTCCTATTGGGCTCCCCACACATCAGGTTGAACTTATACCCACTTAGAAAAGGTTGCGAGATAGTGGAAGCCTTAGCAAGGAACAAACAGGGGGCTCAGTGGGTGGTCTGCAGCCGCTCGTGAAGCGGAGGGCGGGAGATTCCGAGAGAGCGCAGGAAGCTGGGAACACAAAAGCAGGCAGGAGCGGCCAAATCTCGCACACTCACGAGAGCGCAGCTGGGGAGGGAGCACTGCTGGCAGGGCCAAATCCCTGCCAGTCCATGGCAGGTCATCTGGGGAGAGAGACAGGCGTGGGTGGGACCAGGGGTCCGTGCACCCACGGCAGAGCTGCTGGGACGAGAGGTGCACTCAGGCAGCCGGAGGATATGGGGCTTGGGGTACCCACGGGACCCGTGGTGGCGCAGACAGGAAGGAAATCAGGCACAGGGTCCAGCCCTGTGGCGAGAAGACTAGAGAGAAACCAGAAATCGGGACCATAGCTGTATCCTGGAAAATCCAGACATATCAGGTGTGGAGCCAGACCCTGTCAGCCTCCGGGACGACAAACAAAGCCCACAGAATCTGTGCCTGGGCAAACTGGCCCATACCATCAGAACCATTACAGGCTGATAACTCAGAGTGCAACATAGAGAAGTCTGAATTGGGAGCAGTGAAACAATCCTGGTCCATTACTCACAACCTGGGAATAGGCTGCACCAGATCACAGTGCCTCTGGCCATTAAAATCACAGTGACCTTGAAATACCCCTGTAAGCAACGACAGATAGCCAAGTAACTCGTCCCCTGCACCAAATCATCCACTGTGGTTCCAAGCACAGAAAACAGACAGCTAAATGCATCCAATGGCGAAAGGTCAAAAAAAAAAAGTAATCAAGGAATTATGACTCCAACAAAGCAGAACCACCCTAGCTCATCCAATTCGGATGACCACACACCAAAAGAAACACATGAAAACATTGACAATTCTGCAGTATGGAAAGTGATAGAGTCCCTGCAAGAAGAACTTAAATCTATGAAGGAATTCAAAGAAACCACAATTCTACAAATCAAAACAAGGAACAACACCATTAAAGAGCTCCAAGCCAAGGTGACAGAGCTTGAACAGGAAAAGGAAAAAGCCATGAAAGATTTTCATACAAAAACAAGCAAGCTGGAGAAGGAAATGTACAAAACGAACAAAACCATACAAGACATGAAAATAGAAATAGAAACAATAAAGAAAACACAGTCAGAGTTAAAAGAGGAAGTGGAGAACCAAGGGAAGAGAACAGGAACTACGGACGTGAGTATCAACAATAGGATGCAAGAGATGGAAGACAGGATCTCAGGCATGGAAGATTCAGTGGAAGAAATCAGTACATCATCCAAAGAAAATGAGAAGGCTAAAAAATCTCTCACCCACAACATCCAAGAAATCAAGGACTCATTGAAAAGACGGAACATAAGAATTATAGGTATAGAGGAAAGAGAAGACTCCCGACTCCAAGGTCCAGGAAGTATCTTCAACAAAATCATAGAGGAAAACTTCCCAAACCTGAAAAAAGAGATGCCAATAAAAATCCAGGAGGCATACAGAACACCAAACAGATTAGACCAGAAAAGAAACTCCTTTCGCCACATAATAATTGAAACCCCAAATGTACAGAACAAAGAAAGAATATTAAAAGCTGTAAGAGAAAAAGGTCAAGTCACATACAATGGCAGACCCATCAGAATTACACCTGACTTCTCCCCAGAAACGATAAAAGCTAGAAGGGCCTGGTCAGATATACTACAAGTCCTAAGAGATCATAGATGCCCAGCCAGACTACTTTACCCAGCAAAACTCTCTATCAACATAGATGGAGAAAACAAGATATTCCATGACAAAATTAAATTTAAACAATATCTACCCACAAACCCAGCCCTACAGAAAATCCTAGAAGGAAAATCCCAACCCAGAGAAGAAAACTCCACCCAAGAAAACAAAGGGAATAGAAAACCCATCAGCAACTAAACCAAAAGAGGAACAGAACCACCGCCTATACCAAACTAATGGGAAATAACAACCCCAGGTCACTAATATCCATCAACATCAATGGACTCAACTCCCCAATAAAAAGACATAGGTTTACAGAGTGGATCTGCAAGCAAGACCCTTCCTTATGCTGTATACAAGAGACACATCTAACTACAAAAGATAGACACTGCCTCAGAGTAAAGGGCTGGGAAAAGGTTTTCCAAGCAAATGGACCCAGGAAGCAAGCTGGAGTAGCCATCCTAATATCAAACAAAACAGACTTCCAACTGAAGTTAATGAAGAAAGGCAAAGAAGGGCACTATATACTCATTAAAGGGAATATTCATCAAGAGGAAATCTCAATACTGAACATCTATGCCCCAAATACAAAGGCACCTACTTTCGTAAAAGAAACACTTCTAAAACTGAAAGCGCACGTCGATCACAACACATTAGTAGTGGGAGACTTCAACACCCCACTCACAACAAAGGACAGATCATCAAGACAGAAGACAAACAGAGAAATATTGAGTCTAACAGAGATCATGAAACAAATGGACCTAACAGATATCTACAGAACGTTTCACCCAAACACAAAGGAATACACCTTTTTCTCAGCACCCCACGGAACCTTCTCCAAAATCGACCACATAATTGGTCACAAAGATAGTCTCAGTAGATACAAGAAAATTGAAATAACACCTTGTATCTTATCAGACCACCACGGAATAAAGCTGGTCTTCAACAGCAAAAGAATCAACAGAAAGCCTACACACACATGGAAATTGAACAGCTCCTTACTGGATGACCACTGGGTCAGGGAAGAAATAAGGAAGGAAATCAAAGACTTCTTAAAATCCAACGACAATGAAGACACAACGTACCCAAACCTATGGGATACATTGAAAGCTGTGCTACGAGGAAAGTTCATAGCACTAAGTGCTTTCAAAAAGAAAATTATGACAGCTCATATTAGTGAACTAACAGCTAAGCTGGGTGAATTGGAAAAAAAAGAAACAAACACTCCCAAGAAGAGCAGAAGACAGGAAATCATCAAACTTAGGGCTGAAATCAACAACTTAGAATCAAAAAGAACTATACAAAGAATCAATGAAACCAAGAGTTGGTTCTTTGAGAAAATCAACAAAATAGACAGACCCCTAGCCAAATTAACTAAAAGGCAAAGGGAAAGAACACAAATCAACAAAATCAGAAATGAAAAGGGAGAAATAACAACAGACATTGAGGAGATCCAGAAAATATTCGGACATTACTTTAAAAATCTATATTCCACTAAATTTGAAAACCTAAGCGAAATGAACAATTTCCTCGATAAATTCCACCTACCAAAATTAAATCAAAATCAGATTAACAGCTTAAACAGCCCAATAAAACCTAAGGAAATAGAAACAGTCATTAATAATCTCCCAACCAAAAAAAGCCCAGGGCCAGATGGCTTTAGCACGGAATTCTACCAGACATTCAAAGAGGAACTAACACCATTACTTTTCAAACTCTTCCACCACATAGAAACAGAAAGATCACTGCCAAACTCATTCTATGAGGCCACTGTCATTCTGATTCCTAAACCACACAAAGACCCAACAAAGAAAGAGAACTTCAGACCAATCTCCCTCATGAACATAGATGCAAAAATACTTAATAAAATACTAGCAAACCGAATTCAAGAACACATCAAAAGTATCATACACCATGATCAAGTAGGCTTCATCCCTGGAATGCAGGGATGGTTCAATATACGAAAGTCTATCAATGTAATTCACCACATAAACAAGATGAAAGAAAAAAACCACATGATAATCTCGCTAGATGCAGAAAAAGCATTTGACAAATTCCAACACCCCTTCATGCTAAAAGTTCTGGAGAGAACAGACATACAAGGACCATACCTAGAAATAATAAAGGCAATATACAGCAAGCCAGTAGCCAACACAAATTAAATGGAGAGAAGCTTGAAGCATTTCCTCTAAACTCAGGGACAAGACAAGGATGTCCACTTTCACCCTATCTCTTCAATATAGTACTTGAAGTCCTTGCTAGAGCAATAAGACAACTAAAGGAGATCAAAGGGATAAAAATTGGAAATGAAGAAGTCAAATTAACCCTATTCGCAGATGATATGTTAGTATACATAAGCGACCCCAAAAACTCCACCAAAGAACTCTTACAGCTGATAAACAACTTCAGCAAGGTGGCTGGATACAAAATTAACTCAAAAAAATCAGAAGCCCTTCTTTATACAACAAACAAATATACCGAAAAAGAAATAAGGGAAACAACCCCCTTCACAATAGCCACAAACAACATAAAATACCTGGGAGTAACTCTAACCAAGCATGTAAAGGACCTATATAACAAGAACTTCAAGCCCCTGAAGAAAGAAATGGAAGAGGCCTTTAGAAGATGGAAAGATCTCCCATGCTCATTGATAGGTAAGATCAACATAATAAAAATGGCTATCCTACCAAAAGCAATATATAGATTTAATGCAATTCCTATCAAAATACCAACACAATTCTTTATAGACCTGGAAAAAGCTAGTCTCAACTTCATATGGAACAACAAAAAGCCCAGAATAGTTAAATCAATCTTTTCCAATGAAAAAACATCTGGAGGTATCACCATCCCAGATTTCAAGCTGTACTACAGAGCAACAGTAATAAAAACATCATGGTACTGGTATAGAAACAGACCAGTGGATCAATGGAATCGAATTGAAGACCCAAACATGGATCCACACACCTATGGCCAACTAATCTTTGACAAAGAAGCCAAAAACGCACAATGGAAGAAGGACAGCATCTTCAACAAATGGTGCTGGTCCAACTGGAGGTCCACTTGCAAAAGAATGAAATTAGACCCATACCTATCACCTAGTACAAAACTTAATTCCAAGTGGATCAAAGACCTTAACATAAGGCCAGCCACACTAAAGATACTAGAAGAAAAAGTAGGAGAAACCCTCGAACTCATTGGCACAGGTGACAACTTCCTGAACAGAACACCAACAGCTCAGGACCTGAGATCAACAATCAATAAATGGGACCTCATGAAACTGGAAAGTTTCTGTAAAGCAAAGGATACTGTCATTCGAACAAAATGGCAACCAACAGACTGGGAGAAAATCTTCACCAACCCCACATCTGATAGAGGGCTATTATCTAAAATCTACAAAGAACTCAAGAAACTAAATGCCAAGAAACCAAATAATCCAATCAAAAAATGGGAGATGGAGCTAAATAGAGAATTCACAAAGGAGGAATCCCTAAGGGCTGAGAGACACCTGAAGAAATGTTCAACATCCTTGATCATCAGAGAAATGCAACTCAAGACGACCCTGAGATTCCACCTAACACCTGTTAGAATGGCTAAAATAAAGAGCTCAAATGATAGTGCATGCTGGCGAGGGTGTGGAGAAAGGGGTACCCTACTCCATTGCTGGTGGGAGTGCAGGCTTGTGCAACCACTATGGAGGTCTGTCTGGCGATATCTTAGAAATCTAGGAATAACCTTGCCTCAAGACCCAGCCATACCACTTCTGGGTATACACCCAAAGGACCTCTCACGGAGACATAAGGAAGTTTCCTCATCTATGTTCATAGCAGCCTTATTTGTAATAACTAGAAGTTGGAAACAACCCAGATGTCCCTCAACTGAAGAATGGATAAAAAATTGTGGTATATCTATACAATGGAATATTACTCAGCTATCAGAAACAATGAAATCATGCAATTTGCAACCAAATGGATGGATCTAGAGGAGCTCATCCTGAGTGAGCTAACCCAGTCTCAGAAGGATGCACATGGCATCTATTCACTTATAGTAGGATTTTAACTATATCGTACAGGATATCTGTACTACAACCAACACATCAAAAGGAACAAGGACATAATTTTTTTTTTATCTATTTCTTTTTCCTTCTTTTTTTCTCTTTCCTTTTCCCTTCTCTTTTTCCTCTCTTTTTTTGTTGATATTCTTTGTTTTTGTGGGTTTGTGTGTTTGTTGGTCTTTTTTTTTTAGTATTCCCCCAATAGCAATGAGACACCATTCACTGGCAGTACTGCCTCGTAGGCCCCCGGTGAATGAAGAGGCTCTTGGCCCTCATATGACTCCTGATCTGTGGTGAGAGACTGTTAGGCAGGGACACTCCACCCCAGAGGAACAAGACGGAAGGGTCAGGGGGTAGAGCATGGGAGGGTGGGGCTAGGAAGTGGGAAAAGAGGACAATATGATAAGGATGTAACTTGAACCAACAAACAAATAAATTTATCAACTAAAAAAAAAGAAAAGAAATAAAAAGGGCAGGGGGCAGGGCTGAAACACTGTGAATGGAACAGAGGATACAGCCATTCGGCCTGGATTTGCAGACCTCCAGGTGTAGAGAAGACGTGGAGCTAAGGTAAAATACAAGAGAATTGTGGTATTGGCCCATGCCTTTGATTTTTATATTTTTTTAAACATAGACTTTCATATATGAATACACTATGTTTGTAGCTTTTCCACCCTTTCTTTCCACTCTCTAACTTTTCCCACATATCCCACCTAGTATCGCTAATACCTCAATTCATGACTTCTTTATATATGTACATACATAAAAACATACAAACATATGTCTACACACACACACACACACACACACACACACACATTCAATTTACTGAGTCCAATTAGTGTTGTCTTTATTTGTATGTGTTTAGGGCTGATCACTTAGGATACTTGCCTCACTTCTTTTTCCTTTTTCTTTCCCTGCTTTATTCTTCTCTCATACAATTCATCCCAACCACAGTCTCCCCTCTTCCTAGTGCCCTCACCTTCCCTCTCTCCATATCCACTGCCTTTTCCTTTCCCTTCAAAAGAGAGTAGGCCTCCAGTGATAACAACCAAACATTGGCATAGCAAGACACAATAATAGGAGGCTTAATCCTCTTATCAAGGATATACAAGGCAACCCAGCAGGAAGGAAAGAGTCCCACAAGAAAGCAGAAAGAGTCAGAGACACCCCCACTCCCATTGTTAGGAGTCCAACAAACCTTAAGCCAAACAACCATTACATATATGCAGAAGGCCTAGCACAGACCCAAGTAGGTTCCATGGTTGCCACTTCAGTCTCTGTGAGCTCCATGAGCCCTGCTTAGTTCTTTCTGTGGAGTGTGTTCTCCTGGTGCTCTTAACCCTTCTGGGTCCTATAATCCTTCCTGCCTGTCTTCTGCATGACTCCTGGAACTCCATCTAGTGTTGGCTGTGGGTCTCTGCATCTGCTCCTACCAGCTACTGGAGAAAGTCTTTCTGATGGTGATTGGGCTAGGCACTCATCAATAAGTTGACATAAGAATATCATTAGGAATCATTTTATTGACTTTTGTTTCATTTTTGTTAGTTGTGTTTGGTTCTACCCTGTGTCTCTGAGCTATCCAGCTTACATATCCTAGCCATCTAGGCAGTGTTGGTAATGGACTGGTCTAACTTGAGGTGTCTCATCTCATAAAACTGGTTGTCTCTCCCTCAGTAGCCACTGACTGCTGAGGCTCTTCGTGTACATGTGGGACTTCATGAAATTCTGTTTTATGTACGTTGATATGTCACTAGTGTCATCTTTTCAGCTTTTATGCAGGGAACAATATTGTTGAGAGTTCATAGGAACAGCATGCCTGTCTCATCCTAAAGACACTATAATGCAGCAGCCCTCTGTGTTCTTAGGTTACGATATATTTCTAACCTATTTTTGTAATGTTCCCCAAGCCTTAAGTCCAGGGATTGTGTAATAGAAGTCCAGTTTGGGACTGGACACACATGGTAAATTATTTACTACTTTTTGACTAGTTGTGAATCTCTATAATAGCATTTGTCTGCTAAAAAATGAATCACCTTTGATGAGCAGTGGGAGCTCCATTCATGTATGGATATAAAGATAAGCATTTAGAAGGCCATTACAGACTAAATCATTTTAGGCACAGCAGTAATCAGTTCTCCTCTAAGACCTATGACCACTCCAGCCACATAATCTTGGTTAGGTTGACAGTTCTAGGCATCTTTCCTTCCATCTGAGTAGGCTATAGGTCCACTCACACAGCTGTTGGTCACCACTGCGATACAAGATCTGCTTTTGCACCACCGGGTATACCTTGCTAGTCCAGTTGTTGTTCTGGGACTTTACAGCTGGGTGTGGATGCTGATTATTGCATTCTCTTGGCAGCTTACATAGCTCTCTCCAACACCATTATAGCAAGCTTCCAGGTGGTACCAGTTAGATTCTCCAAGCTTTGTAGGAGAAATCTGCAGTGTCTTCAGTAATAGGATCTTATCTTCATGTGTTGGCAATCAGTCAAGAGGAACAACAATAGTTTATGTTGTTTTAGTAGTTTCTTGGGCTCCAGTCATGACCAAGAGCTTAAAGAAAAGTATTTCTTACCTAGCAATGGGGCCTTTGTTAGATAGTCTATTGATATTGGGTAGAGCATTATCCTATCACATGGGCATCTGTGTTTGTGTGTGAGCGAGCTCATGTGTGTGTGTGTGTGTGTGTGTGTGTGTGTGTGTGTGTCACATGGGCATCTGTGTTTGTGTTTGAGTGCGTGTGTGTATGTGTGTGTTATTTATCTTTATATGATATTGCATATTTTTAAGTTAGCTTATTAAATCATATGTTTCTGCATGGCTTTGTCATGCATTATTTAATGTTTTCTCTCCAGCTCTCTCTGTGTTTCTCTCTGTCCCTTCCCTTTTGTAGCACCTATATCCTCCCTTCACCTCTAGAACTTTTTAATTTTCATAAGATCTTTAACATCACAAGATCTGTGCATATTAACACTAGAAAATTTAGAGTTAATATTCTGCTAATATTATTACTTGGGGATAAAATATTTAAATTTCATAATTATGATATTAAAACAGCTTTTTATTTCTTTTCTCAGCAATATCTGTAAGCATCCAGAGGTGTTATCATGGCAACATCTCTAGAATCCAGATAGCCACTTCATGTAGAATCTTTTCTTTTCCATTTAAAAAACTATTGGAGATCATACCCTAGTCTGTACTCAACAATGTTCAAGCATAAGGTCTTCACGTCTAACTTGGTGAGCGACTTCACTAAAATGTATCCCCAGAAAGTCTTTAATACACATTTATTTTTAAGTAACCTAAAATGGATGAATGACTAAAGAAACTAATTCATCCATATCTTAAAACACTACTCAGCAAGAAAAAGTAACCCCACTGATATGTACAGAAAGTTGGGTAAATGGCTATGTTGAATAAAAACAATCACCATATGTATATCCCATTATATAATATTATTGAAAGAAATTAAGAATGATTCAGCTAAGAGCTTGTGGTTTAGAGAAATCAGATAAAGAAATGGCCTTTATATGATAAAGGAACTTTCCTGTATTTTTATTATGCTGTTGATTAAAAAGAGTTGCATTGAAATAAAGTCATACCCATGCATGCATGTGAGTCTGAACATGTTTTGTGTATCTTACTAATGTTGATTTCATGATTTGGATATGGTGCTAGAAACATGCAAAATGCTCACACTGAGAGAAGCTGAGTGAAGGGCTCACAGCATCATCTTGTATATTTTTCCTATGATACTTCTTGTGATTCTATAGTTATTTCAAAATAAAAATGTTAAATCCAGAACATTCAAAAATATATGGATGAGACTCTAGGTATCTATTCTTCAACCACCTCAGAGACCTGAGAGGGATAAATATATCTGATTATATAGGAAGTGCAGGGCCTGCAGCTTCCAAAACTAAAAAATGACATACCAGTGGCTGCCTGGACAGTTCCCATTTTCTCTCCATACATTACAGCATCAATCTTCAGCCATTTGGCCCCATTTCTCTGACAGACATTGGTTGTAGAGCAGGAATTATGAAGGACTTACCTACCCTGTCTTGGCAGAGCTAGGCTGTCGACTTACCTGCTTCCAAGTTTTGTCCTTTTTGGACAGAAGTCTGTCTACAGTTGAAGCAAGTGGTTTTTCTTGCCAAGAGAATGGCTTACCACCAATTTAATCATCTCCCACTGGAGATTCTTCGATGCTCATCTTCTACTTGGAGTAATATAGGGGGTGCTGTCAGGAGCTGACATGTCTCGATATCAAAAAATCTTAAGTTAAGAAAACATCTTTGAATGCCATATTCTGCAGATCTCTTGAGGTTTTTGAAGATGCCCTATCTATCTCTTATATTTAGATAAGCAAATATTGCTTGTCTCTTAGCAACTTGATTTCTGAGTAGCTTAGAAAATAACTGTGATAGACTGTCATAGTAACTAACAAAATGACACGTTTTCATGACTATTAGTTTCCGTTTCTTAATTATCCTAAACAGTTTATGTCGGTTGGTAGCGAGAGGTCAAATCTTGACATTTCATTTTTAAGTATTACTACAAACAATACCTTTAAGAAGCGTTACCCTTAATTTTGTATCATAGTTAAATTTTGAGTTGTTTAGGAATCAAGAGGGTGTTCTGGATCTAAGAAGATATTTTTAAAATTATGAGGCAAGTTAGTATGAAAGCTGAGTTAGATATAGAACTTTAAACTCATGGAGATGGTTAGATAGTAGAATGTTAAAGTCAGGTGCCAAATACATATGGACTGGACATTGGGAATGTATGCTAAGCCATATAACTCTTATAATCGTGGCCTATTTATTTCTGTTGTTTTGTATTGTATTTATAATTATAAGAAAAAGAACCATTATTTGGACTGAAAGGGAGAGCTGTTGGGGGGAGGAGGGTGGAAGGGTGGGACTGGAGGGGGGAGTAGGGAGGGGATTGTGATTGAGATGTAACTTGAAGAAATAAAAAATAAATTATTAAAAAATATATGGATGTACAAACATAGATGAATGAATCAGCAAATCAACAAACAGAACATTATCCGAATTATACGTTGAAAGGCAGTAGCTCTTAATGCTGCATGTGTTTTCCTTGGGGTTTCTTACTAAGCATGGCTAAGATCTATAACTTATAGTTTTGTCCTATGGTTTAGCTGGTTTTAGCTGGAAATTCTGCCCTTGCTAGTTTGGGAGGGGCATTTGTAAGCTTCTAATAAATTCACTAGTCATATGGTTATGTAATAAGTCAATACATCACAAATCTAGAATCTTATTTGTGTTTTGGTAAAACCAGAGAAACACACTGTGTCTCACACTAGTTATTTACTAACGATATCTGTGTCAGACTGAAAGAAATGAAATCATATTCATTGGGATTTGATGTCCAGATCTGAGCATATGGGTCAGCCTTCTCTTTCTGCCTCCCTGATCCTCTTCTTAATGACCATCTTATGTAACATTAAAATGGGTTATGGATTTTAACAAATAGGCACTTTTACCCTTGTACATGTAATTGCCAGGGTTTGGCTTTAATTCTCCTTCTCCTGCTGTAATTGTGATAATAATGAGATGTCAGAGTGCAGAGCTTCTCAAGTTTAAGAGAGGTCCATTCAGAATGGATGTGTTTTTCCTGCCTAAAATATCAGTTGCCAAATCATCTACAACTAACACTGGCAAAGTGCTTTGCAACTAAACACTTCTCCTTAGAAAGTGAGAAATGTGAGAAAGTGACCTCTTTGCAGGTTAACTTCAATGAAACCCAAAGACTACAGATTCATTATTCAGACAAACTTGGATTAGAATCCTGCTTGGTTATTTATTGATGGGGGATTCCTCAAACTTCAAGTGTCTATAGAATGGAATGGACACAATCATCCCTGAAGAGGCATTCTGTAAAATAAATAATGAATACACTCACAAAATAGTGAAGACAATTCTATTTTAGCTTCTTGTCATATGCAATTTGCCCTCTGAATACATGCTCCCTGATCTCTGTTACTCTTTAAATTTGTACTATCCAATACCATAACCATTGGTCATCTATTACTAAAATGAATTAAAATTAAAGTAGAAGTTCGTCAGTTTCAGTAGAAAGTACTCAATGGTCTGTGTATCTAAAAGCTAAGGCATTGATCATATTATATTACAGAAATGTTTATAATATAAGATATTGAAAACTTCTATTGGATACCTCTGGAGATAAGTCAAAATATTGGCTCTATGTATTGTACCCTGCTTATCCAAGACTTAATAGTAATTATCCACAGATAAATAGTTGTGGCTGGATCACACTAAAGAAAAATATAATAGATAGTTATGGATTGGGAACTGGAATGGAAAAATCAAATGAGCAGGAGGAGGAAAGGGGAGGGTGAGGGAAAAAATACCTAAAACTAAGGGCCATTTGAGGGGTTAATATGGAATTTTCAAATGTAATATAAAATAAATTGTGTTTCGTTCATACCATCTAAATTGACTATTTTAGCATTTGTAACTACAGAGTACCCAATATTTCCAAATTTTAATAGGCTAGGTATCTCCCTTCATAGCTATAAGAGAAAGATTGATGGTAAATACTGAGAGCAGAAATAGACTGAACATCCTGATCTATCCATGTTGTCCGTGTATGGCTTGCTCTCTTCCCCAACTCCAGGGTGCATGGGTGGGGAAGTGTTCCAACAGGAAGCTTACCACAGAAATTCAGGAGATTGCCTAAGGCTCATTGCCTGGTCCTCAAAGGAAAGTTAACACTAGATAAGTCCTCACACCTCTGCTTTTTTAAAGGATGTTTGAAATGAAATTATATTGATATTTCTGAATACTTGTTGAAAGCAAACTGGCTTGAGTATTTCTGTGGGCTACAGAGCACACATATTTATAAAACTTGCAGTAAGTTTGTGCTTTAAGAAAGCACTGCTCCTTCAGGCTTCAGGGAAAATCAAAGAGAGATAGATGAGTCAGAGCCAAGCTAGAAACAAACACAAAAGCTAAATATCACAAGTGGTAATGGTAACTCAACTAGAAAAGGATGCAACATGAAAAGCAAGGCTGAGGCACAAAACAGAGATTTAAGAACACACCTGTCAGAATGGCTAAGATCAAAAGCTCAAATGACAGCACATGCTGGTGAGGGTGTGGAGAAAGGGGTACCCTCCTCCATTGCTGGTAGGAGTGCAGGCTTGTGCAACCACTATGGAGGTCTGTCTGGTGATATCTTAGAAAACTTGGAATAGCTTTGCCTCAGGACCCACCCATACCACTTCTGGGTATACACCCAAATGACTCCTCATGGAATCATAAGGAAGTTTCCTCATCTATGTTCATAGCAGCCTTATTTGTAATAGCAAGAAACTGGAAACAACCCAGATGTCCCTCAACCAAAGAATGGGTTAAAAAACTGTGGTACATCTACACAATGGAATATTATTCAGCTATCAGAAACAATGAAATTATGCAATTTGCAGCCAAATGGATGGAAGTAGAAAAGCTCATCCTGAGTGAGCTAACCCAGACTCAGAAGGATGCACATGGCATCTATTCTCTTATAGTCAGGTTTTAGCTATATAATACAGGATAACTACACTACAACCAATGCACTGAAGGGGACATGAACATAGACTTTTGTTTGTTTGTTTGTTTTCTCTGCCTGGCAATGAGACACTTTGCCCTAGTGGTGCTGCCTTGTAGGCCCCCAGTGTATGAGGAGGCTCTTGGCCCTCATATGACTGCTGAACTGGGGTAGGGGACTGTTATGTAGGGACACCCCACTCCAGAGGAGGGGAATGGAAGGGATAGGGGGTAGAGGGGGGAGGGCGGGGCTGGGAGGGGTGGAAAGAGGACACGATGATGGAGATGTAACCTGAAGCAATAAATAAATAAATTTATTTAAAAAAAAAAAGAACCAAGGTGTGGTCTACAAACAGAGTTGTATGCCAAGTTCTAGGGCAGAAATTGTTTTCGGTAGCTATGCTTAGTGGATCACGCCAGACATGGGCAGACTGTAGGTTATCCATCACATTTCAGAAGGGCACAGTATGAAGAGACAGGGAAACAGTCTTGGAGCACCTGATACTACCATATCAAAGTTAGCTGCATTCTCTGCTAATAACATGGCAAATAGCACATGGGGAGTGAAAAGCTTTGAAGAACAAATAAATACTCCAGGAAATAAAGGAGAAAAATGGTTTTAGTGTATGGAATTTTACACTTTGTGTGACACTTGATCTGGATTTTCATGGATTCTAAGACGCAGAGATGCTCAGAGAGAGAATCCAAATGGACAAAAAGCAAGTTCAAAGGCAAGAGTTGTGGAAATAGACAATGTCTTCTCACCACATTTCTCTGACATAGAGAGTCACTAGTGGCAGAGAAGTGGGCCTCGGAGAAAGACAGAGAGAATACAGGAAACCCTACCTGAGTCAAAGAGGGGCTACATCATGCCTATGATGAAGAATGGAGAAAGGAATGCAAAGAGGTCATGATACCCTTGAATGGAGCTGTAAAGGCTGTGGGAAAAATTAAGGGTATTTTCAGGGATAGGTCTTCATTCGATTGGAGGCAGATCAGAAAGATATAAATCTTGGTTTTCAGGCTTCAAATCATCACACCTGGGATGTGGTAACCTCTTTAAGATCATGAGTTGTGTCCCAACTTATGCTTCATTCAGATTACAATTAGAAGTTTTAAGGGAGGAAACAAACCGATGGGTACAAAGAACGAGCTAAACAAGGCCTTGAGTTCCTCCATAGGGCAGCAAGGTCTCAGTCCCCTGCCAAGATTTGCTGAGCGAGATCTTTTGGGTTTAATTTGAGGCAAGTTCCCAATTTAAGACTCTTTTGGCTCTTGATTCAGATTGCCTTTGAGCCAAGATGATTCTTGCCTCTAGGGAATAAATGTTCCAACTGTCTAAGGGAAATTCTCTAGAGGACGCAGACATTCATAACATTGTTTTTGGGTGTCCTGCCTTGCTACTGAAGATATAGATAAGACACAGACAGTGCCTGCTGCACATGAGGTTTTTTTTTTGTTTGTTTGCTTGTTTTTTTTTTTTTGTTAACTTAAGATAACATTATCCTTGAGAATTTAAAAATAGGAGATGTTTTAGTTATTTATCATTTCTTTTATTATCCCTTGCTTTCTCCTCTGCAGAACTGGAAAAGAACATATCTAACTCACATCTCTAATAGAAACATCTTGGACCATGATTGTAGAATTATCAAGAATATATAAACTCTATGACTCTTTCATTTCCAATCTTAGTTTTTACTTCTCCGCACAAAGCATTATGGAAAGAATATGTTCTTTTCAGAATCTGTGAGTAATAGTCATTGTTGCCTGGTAACATGTTGATGTTAGAATCAATTTATCTTAAATTTTAGAAAACACCTGAGCCCAAAACTTAGAGAACACATAGTAAGATTGTGGTCCATATTTGAGGCTGAAATCTAAAGTCTGCTGTGGTATAGACTCATAGGGAGTGGCATTATTGCATGTGCAACCTTGTTGAAGTAGGTGGGACTTTGTTGGAGGAAGTGTGTCACAGGAGTGGGCTTTGAGGTTTCAGAAGCTCAAACTAGGTCCAGTGTCACTCTCTCTTTCTGTTGTCTGCCAATCCAGATGTGGAACTCTCAGCTACTTTTCTAGTACCATTTCTGTTTGTGCACTGCATTGTTTACCACCTGACGATAATGGACTAAACCTCTGGACCTGTAAGCAAGTCTCAATTAAATGTTTTCCTTTATACATTTCTGTGGTCATGGTGTCTCTTCACACCAGTAGAAACCCTAACTAACATCCATTAACAAGGATTCAGCAGAGGAGAATTTTACATAAAATCTATGTTACTACTAAGCAAATTTCCATAAAGGCCTGCATGCTTACATCCCTGTTTATAACAAAGGATTAATGAAAAAAAAAACATTTCTAAAATATATCACTCCATAAACTCATAAGATTTTTTTTCACAAAAACATAGAAAATAATCTACCCAGGATGGCTGATTTAAAACTAAAAATGCTTTAAACTCCCTACAAAGTTATATAGGTATAGGGATCTGAACACTAATTTTAATGAGTTGTTGCTGGTCAACTATAATGTCATCTAAGCAACAAATTATTTAATCATAGTAATCCCTGAGTTAGTACCAGAAATACCTTGAAAAATCAGCAAAAATAAAAAGAAGATGGTACTTTACTTAAACAGAATGCTGATTACTATGTAGATATCATTACTTTGAAACCATGATAGCAAACATCTTCTTTATAGTGTCATTACAGATTGATAAACTTTAATGAGGAACATGTCACTGCCTGATCTTGTGTCGTTGACACATTTCTGTATTCGCTGCAAAACTATCAGCCCATCTCTATCTGAATAAATTGAATAACTTGTTAATCCTCTGGTGAGGAATAATTATATACTACCTTGACCAGGTGACCAAAACTGTTAGCATTGACGAGGGAAAATGTACTTTTTATGTTTATGATTGTAAGACGTCAAGAAGGACACTGAATGTACTTCTCTGTGTAAGACTGTGTAACTTCCATATAATTATAAAAACTCTTCAAAAGTTCCTATGATAAAACCAGGATGATTACCTGAAAATGCAATAGTATGACTAAAAGTAGGCTGAAGAACAGTCCCAGATTAAAGGAAGTTAAAGAGATAGTAATTGTATGAAATATATAATCTTAGATTGGAAAGCTCTCTAAATAGTTTGCAAACTAAGTTTGAATATAGTTATAGTCAATAGTTTTATATAAAATAATATCTCTATCTTTAGGAAAGACATCTATCCTTAGGCTCTACAAGTACATAGTTTAATCATAGCAATTGCATATATGACCTACTTTCTGGTGATTTACAAAAACTGTATTTATATACATGTATTGATTTGTGCATATATGTGATAGATTATTGATAAACAACAAATGAATAATAAATCAAATGTGAATAAATGTATCTATGTTCATTGCTCAATATGTTAGCATCTTCTCTGTATTTGTATATTTCCATATATGTTATTTATTGCAAACTAAGAAAAGCCCAGGATTATATATGACCTTTACTTCAGCAAATATTTAAAGAACAATTAGTGTCAATTCTTCTTAAGCTATTTTTAACAATGACGAGGCAATAAAACTTCCCACTTTACTTTTAAAGCCAGTATTAACCTTACGTAAAAGCCAGAAAAAAGACATAAATAAGGAAACTAATAGACCAAATTTCTATTGAATATTCATGCAAAAGTCATCAAAGATAGCAAACAAACACAACAGCACATCTAAAAGCCAAGTTATTCAAGGTTATTTTAACATATGAAAATCAACTAACTTGTTAATAGTCCAGTCTAATAAATACATTCAAAGAGTAAAATGAGGGCTGGAGAGATGGCTCAGCGGTTAAGAGCACTGGCTGCTCTTCCAGAGGTCATGAGTTCAATTCCCAGCAACCATATGGTGGCTCACAACCATCCATAATGAAATCTGGTGCCCTCTTCTGGCCTGTAGATATACCTGCAGATAGAACACTGTATACATAATAAATAAATCTTAAGAAAAAAAAAGAGTAAAATGAATCTTTGACAAAATTCATCCATCATTATTTCATGATGAAAATGTTCAACAAAGTAGGAACAGAAAGAAAGAATTTTAGCATAATAAATGTAGTACATAAAAACTGAAAGCACTTCAAAAAAAGAAAAAATGTGCACTCTGTTCACTTCTGTTCAATATAAAACTGAAATTCCTGTCCAGGAGTTTTAGGCAAGAAAAGTAAACAAGGGTGTGCAAGTTGAAAAAGAAGTTAAAAAAAAATCATCTTAGCTGGGCATGGCTTTGCATGCCTGTAATCCAAGCACCTGGGAGATTGAAGCTAGAAGATAAGGGACTTAAGACCAGACTCTTCTGCACAGTGAGTTTGAGGTAAAAGAAAAGCTACCTTGTTTCAAAACAGAAAAGAAAGAAACAAACAAAATATTATACATTTCTTTTTTCAGATGAAATTATCTTATTTAGAAATTTCTATAGACTAGAGATTCATTACTTGTTGAGTTTATAGTTTGCATTTTTAATGTCTGCTTTGCTCACATATCAATTAGTTTGTCTGTTGACAATAATTATTAATGTCTTCAACTATTAGAATGAGGAAATTAACTAAGAAAAAATTTAAGACACAAAATTAACACATTATATTATATTACACATTCCTTTGGAGTAGCAACCCAGTCATATTCATCAAAATTCTCCACAGGGTACCCAACAGTGTACTGTGGACTTACATGCCCTCAATTTTGGTTAAATAATGATGATAATAATAAAAATGGCTAATTCCTGCTGAGAATATACTAAATTCCTGATGTTGTCCTAAGTATTCTATGTTTCATCAAACATTTAATCACTACAAAAATCTTATGAACTATAATTTACAACTGATCCTATTCAGATAAGAAAACTGAGACCCAAAGAGGAGCTTAAACACCACAGTCAGTAAAATGACAGAGCTGAAAATAAAACCCATTTTTAGGTCCCAGAGCTCATTCTCTTACCTGCCACACTATCATGCCAGGTTGGAATCACAACATCTGGAGAACAGAACTATTGTAATTTTGACAATAGAAGAATGTCTGCAGGTGGAAGGACACTCTATGTCATAGGGTAGCCGTGCACTCAATAGCCTACAGGCGGCTGTGTGATTATTTCCAGTGTTATGTTAGGAAGGATAAAACTTTCTTCTGGTCTCTTGCTTACTTTTCCCTCAAGACCAGCAAAGATTCCCTTAGTCTCCCATGTGTCTTTGAAGTGTCCAGGTCTTGGTTTTCTTACTAGTCTGTCTCTCCTTGTATTAAGTTTTAACTGTGCTAATGCCTCTTCCAAAAATATATTTTGATCCATAGAAACATTTATTCCTTACTGTACTAAAATGAGAATAGAGTGAGAGCACATTTGGGCAATTCCTGGTTTGAGCAGGCAAGAGAAACTCTTAGCTTCTGGTCACATTTAAGTCTCTGTTCATTTTCTGTCATTGTGGAACTATATAAATACAGAAAGTAAGTTCCTATTAAAAAGGACTGTAGAGAAAATTAGGTCTGGTAGCTACAGAACAAGGCTATGTGCTCCTGCTTGCTAATGTCCCACTGGTCAAATTCTATCATATAAGTGCAAGTGGACAAGATTAGGGTCAATATTCCACTATTGAGGAAAAAAAAAACCATGACAAAGAAGTGTGGAAATATCAGAGGAGAGAATGAAGGATTAGAAATGGGAAACCTCAGAGAAACTTTCCCAGTATCTCTGAGATAGTAATGTATTGGGGTCCCAACTCATACCGGGAAAGGAACAGTACACCATGTGACTCAGCTTTGTGATCCATGGAATCTCAGCCTTAGTACTCATTTCTAAGTAGATGGATGAAATGTTGTCATCAGAGATGGGCAGAGAACATAAGCCGCCTATGTCAGTAAGGTCATGTTAATCCAAACACCCAGCAAAGTGCGCCAAAACTACAGTCTCATGTTTTTGTTCCTAAGTCCAAAAGCAAAATTGTGTGTGAAGGACCAATTCACCTCTCTGAAAAGACAGCCTACCATACTTTCAACATTTATTCAGCTGGCCAGTGTGCAATTAAGCCCCCATCCACTTAGAGAAGATCCCAGAGAAAAGTGCTGTGGTATACAGCACAGATGGAACACGTGCAGAGAAAGGCTTGGGAAGCTGAGAGCTGTAGAAGGGACTTTGAATGTCCTGGTGATAGAAAGAGCAGAGAGAGAACATTAGATACACATTTCCAGAGAGGATAACCAGACAACTTGAAGAGGTGGAGGACAAAAAAAAGTCAGTACTAAAACACTGTCATTTAAGCGGATTTCATTGGAATTATGTGTTTGAAACATGAAGGGAAAATGGAAAACAGCTTGCGCTGACCAATGCTTTGGTTACCTTGGTTCAGGGAGAAATTCCCGAGCTGGTTTTTAAATGTGAAATCTTTACTTTCTTTCTCTCTTTTTTTCCCCCACTGTTTCAAATTCATTTATTTTCTGACTAAACTGTGGAGGGAAACAAAATTTAAATGATTTCAGCATATGTCACCCAGAACTACTTAGCCCTAAGTTCTTTTTCGAGAAAACCCCCATGAGAGGTCTATTTTTGGTGTGAGAAGATTTCCATTTCAACTGATGCCTTTTCCTCCTCTTGTATTCAGCCTGGGAGCCAGTTGGGATTCTTTAAAAGGCCTGCTGTGTTGTTGAGTGTCCTGGAAGAATACAGCACTGCAGTTGTTCGGAGGAACCAATAAATCATGACCTGGAAACACCAGTCACTGTGCCCTTCTGTTCAGAAAAAACAAAAGGAAATGCTGTCTCTCTGCTCTCTTCCTTTGTGGACACAGAGCACCTGGGGATTATGAGAGGGTGAATTAAAACCTGAGAGAGAGAGAATTTTTCTAGCACGAGTAAACTTGTTTCTTTGGGCTTATAAAAATCAGTACACAGATCTCTCTCAAATCTGGTTCCAGGCACATAGAGACAGTAAATACCCCTGTCACTTTGCTGAAGGTGGTGGTGGCCAACGGGCAGATGACAGAGATGTTCTCTGAGAAGCCCAGGCCTGTTTCTCCATATTCTCTCAGTTTGCTTTGGTAGTAAGGATGCCACATCTTTCTGATGGTATAACTAAATGAAATGCGATGGCATAGCATTAGTCTGGTACAATGAGTGACTGTAAAAATGACAGACTTCTCAGGGAGGCAGTCTCCCTTGAATGCTCTGTGAGTATTCTATAAGCAAGAAGCACACCTTTGCTGTACTTCTTCATTGAAATCACAGGGTTGTTTGATTTTACAATTTGACCTACCTACCCAGACTAATAAACCCTATCCAGCATATCTTCAATACTTTAAAATACAGATACCTTAATGTAGGAGAGAAGAATGAATAGACAAAGGAAAGCTTAAAAGTAGAGCTGTGTGAGTCACACACATTGATCAGATCACCCAGGATACACTGTGGATTTTCTCAAATCAATACCTCAAAATCTTATTTAGAGCTTAGTCATTCTTACTTCAGATAAAATTCAAGCATAGCTTCTACTTTGTAGATTAAAACAGAAAATTAGAAGAGAGAATGTTAGGAAGTATAGGAGGAATAAATGGAGATACATGACTGCCTATCAGATTGAAAGGTTTATTGAATTCTTGGTTCTGAATTTGGTAAATTGACAAAATTTCTTTCTTACATTCTGGTTTTCTGAAATGTCACTTGGTACACGTTTCAAATAAGATTCAATACATATATTGAATATGAAAGTTGTGCACTTTCTCTATGACCCAAGCCATAGTATAACTCCAACCATCTGCTAGAAGAAAAACACAGTAGGAAATGACACCTGAAACTTGGTGATGTAGACAAAGAGCTACCTCCAACACTGACCTTGAGATGAGCTCTCTTTTGTCAGTGACCGCTGGCAAAATGCCTGAGTGTATAGAGGATATCAGGTTTGTGTTCTAAAGAAACAGTGTGATATGCACTCACTCACAGGACCTTTGGAGTTATCTATCCCCTTCGTATTAGACTCAGTTACTTCGGCATCTTTTTTCTATGTTTAAGTCTGCATCCAATTGGTAGCACCAGGTGCACAGTAATATAGATCTATGATTGTCATTTCTCTAGTAAGTTTGGCTAGCATTAACTGATAGAATTAACTTGACTAATATTAGTTAGTTAATGGAGCTTTGATTTTAACAGGTTAACAGATCACATTTGTTATTATGCTTTTAACCCACTTCTATATATATTTTTTTGATTAAGAGATTTTTAAAAACATTTATTACTTCAGGTTACATCTCCATCACAGTGTCCTCTTTACGCCACTCCCAGTCCCGCCCATCCACCCTCTACCCCCTATCCCTTCCATCCCACTCTTTTGGAGTGGAGTGTCCCTATATAACAGTCCCCTGCCTCAGTTCAGCAGTCTTATGAGGGCCAAGAGCCTCCTCAAACACTGGGGGCCTACAAGGCAGCACCAATAGGGCAATGTGTCTCACTGATAGGAAACAAAGTCTATGTTCCTGTTCCCATTAGTGCATTGGTTGTAGTTTAGTTATCCTGTACTATATGGCTAAAATCCAATTATAAGTGAATAGATGCCATGTGCATCCTTCTGAGTCCTCCCACCAGCAATGGAGGAGGGTTCCCCTTTCTTCATACCCTTGCTAACATGTGCTGCCATTTGAGATTTTGATCTTAGCCATCCTGACAGGTGTGAGATGGAATTCGTCTCTACAAGCAAGTCAGCTGCTATGGCTCACTCTGCTTCATCTGCCATTTTGCAAATCTGCAGTTGAGTACAGAGAGTGGTTGATTGGAAAACTATGGTGAATGCCACTTTCTGATAGGTATCTTCCTGAATGACTATGCTTCTTATGAAAAGCATCTTAGAAATTAAAATGAATGTTCTGCTACTTCCAGAATTACATCTGCAATTCCTTGTCTGTACATGCAGAGTTGCTAAGCTTCATCCCATCAGTTAGAGTGAAAGACATCAGAGAAGGTGTGAGTAAAATCCATGTCAGGGGAATAGGTAGAAGCCAAAGGGCTTCCCTTTCTCTCCATGGAACAGAACTCAGTGTTTTGGTAGAGTCCTAGGTGAACTGGGAACCTTTCACAGAGAAGGAATCCAATCGTTTTAGAAGCACAATGGCCAAGGTTCCCTTTGTACCTCTTGAGATCACAAAACAATCAGAACTCTCTCTGTCATTTACAAAGTACATGGTCAGACACGGTCATAGTTAAGAATGAGTTTGTGGATAGGGTCCTTATCTTGGTTGTGGCCTACTCTAAAACTTCAAAAGCTTGACCAGGCTGAAATTATGGTGCTAAATTATAAGACTAGAAAATTAACTTTGATGTTTTTTAAAATATAAAATTCATATGGTTTAAGTAAAATATATAACTGTAATTCAATCTTTCCTTTAACTAACATGAACCAGTTTCAAAGAATAATTTGAAAAATATAAGACAGTGAAGCAGTTAACATGCTATTCTGTCTGATTTACTCACTTTTATCAAGCAAAACCTCTTTTCTCCCCTTAGGAAACGAGGAGCTAAAAGGAGCCACGTTTCTTCTGTAGTAATTGAGGTCACAGTAATTTGTGTCTTGTAAAATCAAGGATGAATATAGTTGATTGAGGAGTTGATGCTTGCTCACTTTTGGAGACACTCCTCCCAGTGTGTGGATGTTAAAACTCTATTAAATACAACCCTTTCAGCTCCACATAGAAAAGTGTTCTTATTTCTGTAGGCCCATAAAATGAAGGGTTTAACAGCTGCATTTTTGTCTGTCAAGGGCTTTAAGAACAATGCCATCTACTATTTCTTAGCCCATGGGTATAGTTTTGAAAGATGTCCTTTGTTGGTAAAGATTAGAAACAGAAATGATGTCCTAGAGGTCCATGGGTGCTATGTCAACACAATGCTTATCTTCTAGGAAATCATTGAAACTGAGAGGCATGTGAGCATGGAGGGACATCAGTGTCTCTATAATGGAACACTACTAAAGAATAATTGATTCTTCCCTACTTAAATGAGTCCAGTGTAATATGCAGTCTCTGGCTGTTTATCTATCTATCTATCTATCTATCTATCTATCTATCTATCTATCTATCTATCATCTATCTATCTATCTATCTATCATCTATCTATCTATCTATCTATCTATCTATCTATCTATCTATCTACCTATCTATCTATCTATCTATCTATCTGTGTGTGTGTGTAAGTAAATAATTCTGTAGGTATACAGAACAACTTAAATCTCATATTTGCCTACACAATTTATTGAACCATTTAAGCAAGTATCACTATGGAGGAGAGTGTTTTCATATGTGTCTCAACATATCCATTCAGTCTTAATGATATATATGCCCTAATTAACCTGTATGGTGGAACTTTAATACTTCAAGCTTACTGTTGCTCTCTTGGGGGTAAACACAAAGACACATAATCTTGAGGAGAAATTACATCAGAGATTGCTTTCATCAGAGATTCAGAGTATATTTAAAATTCCTAAAACCCAAAATATGAGGCCTATTGTTTCCAGGAACTATTCCTCTTCTGTAGGGATGGGATTCAATACAGACTTGCTCTGTAACTCAGGCTGGCTTCAAGCTCTCCAGCTTCCTATACCTAGTTCACAACAACACTTACTCTTTCTGCTCTCCTTGTTTTGTCTTCATTTTCTCTTTTCCCCTTGAAGAGTCCTTGGCCCTATGAGCCATATCCAATGGCTATCCAAAGAAATTGCTTTTCTAGAAATGTTAAATATGAGATGTAATACTATATCTTGTTCTCTCCTTAAAAGAAAGCACGAACACATCTGGTAGAAATTTTATACATTGTGATCCCCAAATTGGAGTAACTTAGCACCCTTCTGCACCCTCCCAACATCACCTGTAAAATTATGGTATTAAGTACAGCACACCAGACCTAGACACATCACCTCCCTAAATCACAAAAGCTCAAGAAGAACACACTTTTGTTTGGTAGTTGAAAAAGCAGTCAAAAATTGCTCAGAAGTGAGGGCTGTTCGATGTTCGCTTTCATTTGTATTCTGATCACACAGTCTTATTTCCAAGTTGAATAATTTTGCCTCTGAAACAGCTTCAGATGATTCAAGAACCTGTGCCAGTGTCCTTTCTACAAAGACAAGAGAACGGGACATGGAGCCAGAATTGCTTATCTTGCATTTTTCATAAATTAAAAAAAGAAAAACATCTTTAAATAAAGTGCAGTTAGAGAGGAAGTGGGCAGTTTCCGGGGTTAGACTTTGCCAAGCATATATACCTGTCTAGACAGACTCTGTGTCTGAGTGTCCCACTCTGTGAGCAAAAGACCCCCTCTTCCCCCTTTCCAGCTGCCTCCTTTTGTTGTTTTCCCAGGAACATCTAGGATTCTCTCACCTTTCCCACCCCCATTTTTTGATGAATGCACACCAAGTCTATTCTCAAACAGATCTCAACATCAATGTTTCCCTCCTGGAGAGCAGAGTGTGGTCAATTATCTGTTCATGGTTCTGAGAAAAATAGCTGTCTATAATGGAAGTGCTTTAGCTAGCCTAGAAAGAGATCATTTTAGGCAATCTCTGCTGTTTCTGTAAGTATCTTATGATACTCCCCAAACCTAATCATCTTCCATATTTTGCCCACTTTCCTGGGAAGGAGTGAGTGTGTATGTCTCTGTTCCATTAGCATTAATGGGAATTGGGAGCACTTATGAGGATGCAAGCTTTTCCCCAGAGAGGTAATTTTGTGCATTAAGATATCAAAACACAAGAGGATATGCACTGATATGTGGTATATTCATATGATTGGCTCCATTAACACTAATGGGAATGAGGTGATGTTTTCCCATCACACTGACAGGGCAGATGCACAAATCCTTGTGATTAGGAAGCACAGGCTTGCTGACTGATCACACACTTGCATGTAGTTGGGTATGTTTTTCAAATCCAGCTGGATAAATTCAGCAGAGACTCCTGATTGAACACAAATGCCAGATCTTTACCCTGATTGCCCTCAGTCTTGGGTGTGGCTTTAAATAATTGTATAAGATTGACACCATAAACCACATTATAAATGTCAGGTCAGCCCATTTATACTACAACTTTAAACAACATAAAAATCAGAAATGTACATTTTCTTAGAAAGCAGATAGAAAATACCGAACAGCAAATATCTCTGTTGTATGCTTGATGTATATAGCAGGCATGCCATACCCCTCAGAGGCCATTGTGCATTCCATCCTTAAAGTAAAATTGGGACTTAATTATCTTTTGGTGCTTTTCTGCTACGCTTTAGGATATCCTCTTCCTATTGAATATGTCTGACACTTAATTTTTCTTGATTACACAACCCCAGTTTCCAAAATATAAAAATAGAAAGTACAGCACACCTTAAAGAAGATACCATGGTCAAAACATCCACTAAGAGCTCTTATTTGACAAGCAGTGAAAACCATGGATACAAGAAAAATAAGCAGTAAGCTTATCAATTAAATGCATGGAGATAGATATCACTGGATTTTAATCAAATGTGGAATGTAAAATTTTTGTCTAGTGATTTAGTCTCTATTATTTCTATCATCTACCTGCCTACACAGCCACAAACTTATCTTTCTTGTAATATATGTGCACTTTTTGCATTGTTGATAAACATTGCAACAGTTATTGATGCGCATGATAATACCGCACGCAACCATTGTCTTAGTCTCATTCTTTAGACAACTCTGCTAATAAGTATATACTAGTCTCGTTGTACATTAGTATGCATAACTTATATAATGAGTCAATTAAGACAGATTATTTCAAAACACCATACAAATACTTGTCTAATTATAGAATCATGTAGGTGATATTTCTCACAAATAGCATATAGTTTCAGCCCACTAAAGAAGATAAATTTTATGCTCAACCTGGTGAGTAAAATATCAACCCTTGGAAAGCTGAAGCAGGAGTGGTAAGAATTTGAGTCTAGCCTTGTCTACCATGCAAGAGCTTGCATTAATGAGAAAGAAAAAAAAACATCAAATGAGAAAAAAAGAGAGAAATTTTGCAATTAAATAGTAAAAGTGATATTCCGTCAAAAGCACACCTTTGAAGACAAACACTAAGGCAGGGCCTAGAGGAACATCAAATCACTCTGGAGTTCAGTTAGGTCCAGTTTTAAGTTCAAACTGAGTCACATGGCCACAGGCCTTTTTTTCAGAGCAGGTTGGAAGGTTAGAATGGGAGCAAGTGGGAAGCAAAGCTAGATGCATCCATCTCTCACACCCACTACAGACTACAGTGAAGTGGGGGCATCTTCTCTTGGAGCCATATTTCCAAATGGGACTTGGTGAACTAATTCATACTCCTTGCTTTTCAAATTTCTAAATGCTTTCCAGATGCAAAGTCTAAAGATTCTCCTTTTCTGGAGACAAACAAAAACAAAACCTTCTCAAGCTATGTAAGTACACCAACAAAAGAAGAAAGCTTGCTCATTCCTCCCACAATTCCCAGGATCTGACAAGAAATAAGTGTTCCTGACTTGAGAAGAGGGGGATGGCCATTTTGACAGTCACTATTAATGTTATCCATCAACTATTATTTTAGTCTGTGTTGCCTGCTCAGTTTGTTGGGAGAGTGATTGTTAGGGCACAGGGTTAGGAAAGCGTAGACAGGAGGTCAAGTGGAACATTCTTGCTTCTCATGATTTTGAACATGTTGTATCACTGACTCTTCCTTAGTCTTACAACTTATAGAAACATCCTTTTCAACTCCTGTTCTAAGTCAGCTATCTCTGAAATGAAAACTCATGTGCATGTGATTTATTGAAGAACTACTCACAGGAAGAAGTGGTGCAGTGGTTTGAATAAGAACGGCCCTTAGACTCAATGAAAGTGGAAAGCTTCTGTAAGGCAAAGGAAACAGTCATTCGAACAAAAGAGCAGCCTACAGACTGGGAAATGATCTTCACCAACCCCACATCCAACAGAGAGCTAATATCCATAATTTATAAAGAACTCAGAAATTAAACACCAAGAAACCAAATAATCCAATCAAAACAAGAGGAACAGAGCTAAACCGAGAATTCACAAAGGGGGAATCTCTAATGGCTGAGAGACACTTGAAGAAATGCTTAACATCCTTAATCATTAGAGAAATGCATCTCAAGACAATCCTGAGATTCCATCTCACACCTGTTAGAATGGCTAAGATCAAAACTCAAAGGACAGCACATGCTGGTGAGGTTGTGGATAAAGAGGAACCCTCCTCCATTGTTGGTGGGAGTGCAGGCTTGTACAACTGCTATGGAAGTCAGTCTGGCGATATCTTAGAAAACTTGATATAGCTCTACCTCAAGATCCAGCCATACCACTTCTGGGTATACATCCAAGTGATTCCTCACCAATTCACAAGGACACCTCCTCATCTATGTTCATATCAGCTTTATTTGTAATAGTTAGAACTGGAAACAGCCCAGATGTCCCTCAAATGATGAATGGATAAAACAAAACAAAACTGTGGTACATTTACACAATGGAATACTACTCAGCTACCACAAACAAGGAAATCATGCAATTTGCTGCCAAATGGAAGGAACTAGAAAAGCTCATCCTGAGTGAACTAACTCAGACTCAGAAAGATGCACAGGGCATCTATTCACTTATAATTGGATTTTAGCCATGTAGTATGGGATAACTATACTACAACCCACATACCAAAAGGAACATGAACATAGACCTTGTTACCTGTTAGTGGGACAGTTTGCCCTAACAGAGTTTCCATATAGGTTCCCAGTGCAAGAGGAAGCTCTTAACACTCATATGACTGTTAAACTGAGGGGGGGGGGGGGGGTATGGGGGGGCAACCCACTCTGGAGGAGTAGTGTAGGTGGGAGAGGTGGGAGAAGGTGGGAGGGTGGGAATGGGAGGGGTGGAGAGAGCAGACTGTGATAGACATGTAACTTGAAGTAATAAACAAACAAACAAAAAGAATAGCCCTTAAAGGCTTATTTATGAATGTTTGGTCAATACTTGGTGGAACTGTTTTGGGAAGGATTAGGGAGTATGGTCTTGTTGGAGGTGATTGTCACTGGGGAAAGACTTGGAGGTTCCAAAATCCCCCCTCTCTCTCCCCAGCTTTCTGATTAGGATCTACTGCTCCAGCACCATGCCTGCCTGCCTGTTACCATGCTCCCTACCATGATAGACATGAACTCACCTATTGAACTCTAAGCAAGTCCCTAGTTAAAAACTTTCCTTTATAGGTTGCCTTGGTCATGGTGTCTCTTCACAGAAATAGCAAAGTGACCAAGAAATTTGGAAAGCACTGAGAAGATCTGGAAGACTAAGAAGCCAGATGATGTAGGAAGAATATCCAGGTAAATTAGGGTATCAATCTGGTCCCAAGCAAAGCACTAGAGTGAAATCACACAAGACAGATGAGATGAGCTTTGTCTTTCAATACTAATCTGTTAAAACTAAGATAGACTGCCTTGTTCTTTGAGGAGGGACAATGCATACATACTATAGCAGTCTATAAGTTTCTTGATAATTAAATGGCAAAGTACATTGTTTTCTTCAGTACCAATGCAACACTTGTAAGGCTATATATATAGAATGATTGCTAAGCCTTGTTCAAGGAACTAAGCAGGGTTCTAAAGCTTCAAAGATCCAGCTAGAGAAAAGCCTTGAATGTTCCAGTTTAACTGAGAGGAGTCCAGTTTGACTCTTTCACCTTAGGCTCTGGGAGACATTGAAACTTCAAAAGTAGGCTTATATGCTAAGTGATCAGGCAACTATGTATATTCTGAGTGGTTCTAATTCTAAAGTGAATTAGTATTAAAGTAAAGGCTTAAACATAAACATTATTCTGTGTGAGTTATGTGCAGTTATTCTGAGAAAATATAGTTATAAAGGATTAAGAATTTAAACCTATCACTGCTTGTGGTTGTTTTCATATTTGTAAGCAAAGTTGAATCAGACACAATTACTTCACACTAACAAGATAGTGTCGCATCTTTGTTTAAAGGAGATATGGAATGTGAAAAATCTTACGTTCTTTTCTAGAAATACATTCAGTACATCCTACATTGAATCCAGGGCTTTGTTCATGGTAGACAAACACACTACCGTTTAGTTAGACTCTTGCTATGTTGCTATATATTGTTTGAAAGTGTATATGTGTGTGGTGTATATGTATGTGTCTGGGCGTGTGTTCAAATGTATGTCAGTACAGATTGGGGGAATGAATGGGAGTGTGTGTGCATGTGTCTATGCATGTATGTAATTTTTCTAGTCTGAATATCCAGTTTCCTGGGGGATCCTCTATCTCTGCCTCCCCAATGCCAGGATTATAGACAATCAAGCAAGACCATCTGACCTTTATGTGGGTACTAGGGATCTAAAGTCTAGATCTTATACTTACACAGTAAATGAATGCTTTATCTAACTGAGCCCTCTCTCTAGCCCCAACTTTGGTATCTCAACATTTTGCTTCTAACAAAGAAGAGACTTTGTTTTCGATTGAAGGAAAATTCTCAAGCTACTATTTCCATCTTACCAGCACACCTAGTATCAGAAGGATTGGGAGTTCCAATAATCCAAGAGCAACGTCAGTTGGAGACTGACTGGTATATCACTACCTCACTTCCTGTGGTATGAAATAAGTGACTTCACTTGGAATCTGACTGGCTCTAGGAATTTACTTGCAATCCTTTTTGCCTTGTTAGCTTCCTCTCACTCCCTATGAGGGTTTCACCAGTCTTGTGTAAAAATGTTTGTGATGCTGCATAATAAAAGATGAATATTGCCTTAGGAAAATGCAATCTTCAGGCAACAGATCTATGGAAAAGTTCAGAATGAAGGAACAATGCTAACAAAGAGTATCCAATGTATTCCTTGTCACACAAACAGTGAGTTGGTATGATTTTCTTTTATCCAAAATGTCTTGATTATAAAACCTTGGAACTTAACCAGAACATCACCTTTGACTCCTTGAACTTGAAAATGAGAAAGTGTGAAAGGAGTTCTTTCAGGGCCTATTCCAAGAGGCATCCATTTCCCACTCTACTGGAATGTTCCGGGTAAGCTCTGTTTTTGTTTATATCATCGCTTAGAACAACTTTGAGGATGTTACATCATATTTAGTTGAGACTTAAAGTGATACTTCTCATGAATTTTTATGTTTGTGTTGCTTAGATTTTCTGATGGGCCTTATTGAGTTCTGATGCTTGCTACTGGTGATTTCCTCCTCAACATGGAGAGATATTAAAAATGATCACCAACAACAGAGTCTCATCCAAGAGAAATATCATTGAAACCTAACCTGATAAAGTTCAAAGGATGAGATCACCAAGTTGAAAGGAAATCTTTCTGTGTGGGATGATCTTACTAACTGTCACGAAGAGTAGAATTTCAACTGTTCTCCACGTGTGCTGTAATGAGTTGGGGAGCAGAATGTGAAACAGAAACAAAGTAGAGACATGAAGCTAATTCCGTAGAATTTGGTACCAAAAATGTAATGAAGATTTTCACATTAACTCACCTAGTTACTCTGAGGCACTACTCCTATCACTTTCTTTTTAAACACCACTGTTATTCCCACAATGACATTTGGCAGACCACCATCATTCAGCAATGATTCTAAGAGTTAACACTTTTCTAGAGTCTCTGCAAAATTTATGAAATTTATAAAACATCTTTGAAAACTAAAAAGCAAACTTCCATATAACAAATTTCAAAAAAAAATGTACACCCAAGTGCTAAGGCCTAAATATTTTATTACATCTATTTATTGTGTGCTTTGTGTGTGTGTGTGCGTTTGTGTGTATATGTGCCCTCACATGGGCACACATGCCATAATGCACATGTGTTAGGTCAGATGATAGCCACCATGGGGGCCTTCAATTGAACTTTTAGGGATGAAAGTCTGCTAAATTGTGTTGCTTTCTCAAGAATTAAAATTTGTATTCTAAGGACTTTGTGTGGCTTTCTTGTTCTGTGACTCCTCCCATCTATTAACTCAAAGAACAGTAAATAATTAGTGTTCAGAGGCTAAAGACACATTTTGTGGTAGATGGTCAAACATCTGTATAATGTGAGTAATGCCATACAAGAACCCTTCATCACCCTGAATAAACTTACAAACAACATAAGAGATATATTATTAATTGGTTAACATAGTCCCAAATAAGTACATTCCATTATTGTCATGTGGGTTTAGTGTCTCAAAAATCCATAGTGATTGCTGAGTCGTGAGATACTGGGGTATAATATAGACATCCCATTTAGGACTGAGTATTCCTAACATTCTTACATCTCTCTTATTCTCTAGACCTTGACCAGTTGTGGATCTCTATGTTAATCACCATTTTACTGTTAGAAGAAGCTTTTCTAATGAGGGTTGAGAAATGCCCTAGTCTATAGTAAAACAATGAATGACTGAGAGTTATTTTAATACTATATTCAGTTAGCAGATGTGGAGGTTTGAGTAGAAATGGCCTCCATAAGCTCATAAATTAAAATGCTTGATCACCAGAGAGTGGCACTATTTGAAGGGATTGGAGGTGGGGCCATGTTGGAGTAAGTGTGTCTCTGGGGGTGGACTTTGGGGTTTCAAATCCTCAAGCCAGACCCAGTCTCTCTCTCTGTCTCTCTCTGTCTCTCTCTCTGTCTCTCTCTGTCTCTCTCTGTCTCTCTCTGTCTCTCTCTCTCTCTCTCTCTCTCTCTCTCTCTCTCTCATGCCTGCCAATCTGGATGTAAAACTCTGAGCTGCCTCTCCAGCACCATATCTGCCTGTGTGCTGCCATGCTTCCTTACATCACAATCATGGACTAAACCTCTGAATGTCATCAAGCCCCAATTAAATTCTTTCTTTTATAGGAGTTGCCATGGTCATGGCATCTCTTCACAACCATAGAACGCTAAGAGCAGAATAGTAGTAGGTTCTGTCAGAGGGCCTATGACCTATCTAGTCACATGGTCATGGATTTAATAACAGTACTGTGTATGGGTTTTATCTCATGAAACAGGCTTTAATACTGCTCAGAAAATGATTCATTAATCCTATGCCATTCAGGCCACTATTGCACCACTGGGCATGTCTTTCCAAGCTGATAGTTCCTGAAGCTCTCAGAGTTTACCTGTTTTTATTTTAGTGTTTTATTTTATTTCTACAGCTATACAAATCTTTCCTTTGTTTTCTAAGCAGCATCCCATTATGTCACCAGAGTAGCCAGGAACTCCCTGTGCAAACCAGGCTGGTGGAAAAGTCACAGAGATCTGTCCTATGTGCTGGAATTAAAGTCGTGTATCAGCACAGATGGCTTTTCTCTCGGAGTCTGAAGAGAAGTGAACAATGCTACTCTCAGAAGACATGGGTTATTAAATGAAAATCACAATTTAAGGGACGAGTTACCTCCTTGATAGCTACTGGTCAGAGAGTCCCTAGAAGCAGCTCCAAAACAATATATGATATCATCATTGTAATTGGCTGTTCAGCATAGCTAGATGATATACCTCTGTTGCTGACGACTCCATGCAGTTTGGTTGAAGGACACAACCATTAGCTCCCCAGGAATCTCCCTACTGGCTAGCTTCATAGTGCTGGATTCTGTGTAGGCTTCTAGGGGAAAACAAAAGACATTCATCTAGTACTGAAACTGCATGGAACGGTATCAACTTGCCACACAAGATGTGCCCACTAGTCCAACAATGGGAAGACTGTGAAGGCAACCACTTGCTTTTTTGTATTAGAGCATGTTTCACAGAGACATTTTATGCTGGCACTATAAACATGCTTAAGACAATAGCTAAGAATGTCTTACGTCCTAAGGAGGATGCTAGTGATCTTTTCTTTTTTTTTCTAAATGGCCATGTTGTCAAACTAACTACTACATATTTATGTTTATATCTATAGATTTTGCTGAACCCAACTTTGGTTGGAAATCTTCTTATTGCAGTAGCTAGTGATTAATACAGAGATACATTACTGTTCAAAGTGCTGAGAACAAAGTGACTGAGTGCTCAGTCATTGATGGAACTATATCAATGTCCCACTCCCTAACCTGAGGCTCAGAGGATATCATAGAAAAGGGGGAAGAAAAGAACCATAGGATGGGAAGATGTATGTGAAATATTGTCCTCTGGTCATGACATGATTGTTGTTTACATGAACTCACAGCAGCAGCCATTTCTTGGCTTCTCAAGAGAGAAAAGTTGCCTTTGAGTGTTTTAACAACAGATAAGATTTTATGATTTTCAAGTGATACCTTTCATAGGATGTAATCGATATCTAACTTCAAATGATTAAGGAGATTCTAAAGTATTTTGTGAGGTACATTGTATAAGTTTTCAGGCTAAAATAGAAATACAGGCCAAAAATGTTCTAAGGAATTCTTACTGTAATTAGGTTACAAGAAGGTCATAGTATATGCCTTCAATGTAAACATAATTTGTAATCTTGTTTCTGAGATTTCTGCAGAATGGTACAGAATATATATATTCAAGCAGGTTTTCCAAGTGGCCTTGAACTCATTGTGTCAAGCCATGTTGGCCTCAAACTCATGGCAATACTGTAGCCTCTGCTATGAGCCATCATGCTGGGCTTAGCTCTTGTATCACTTGTGTTTGCAATATCTCTCAAAGGTAGAGATATTGTCTCTTACACAGGCTTCAGCTACATCAAAATTCTTGACTTTCAGTCAACAAGAGACTTAAACCAGACCCCAGGGCTAAAAGGCTTCTTTCCCTTCCCAAGTCCTTGTAATTGTCACTATCTTTTTCTACCCTGGCCTTACTTCCTAAGTGGGAAGAAAGCAGATCCTTATGCTCATGGTGCATGTGTAAGGGCTCCAGCCCAGGTATGGGAGAGACAGATACCAGAACTTTGTTTTCCTTCAGGCTCTAAAATACCTCATTCCCTTAATACCTACAGCATGATTTATTCAGTACCTGAAAGTAATATTTATTTTAACTTCCTTGAAGTATTGAGAATCTCTTCAGCCTATGAATATTTAAGAAAACTTGTCATTTTATATCCTGAAACAAAATATGACTAATTGGTCCCCAAATAAGTTAAATTTATTTTGTTATGTTTTAATTTTTTTGAGAATTTCACACATGAGTACTATATTTACATCACTGCTAACCATCCCTCTTGACTCCCACCTCTTCCAATGTCTCATGTCTTCCCACCCCTCTCAAATTCATGACCTCTTCATATATGTGTGTGTGTGTGTGTGTGTGTGTGTGTGTGTGTGTGTGTATGTGTTTGTGTATGCACATAATGTTTGCATAGATATAGCCTGCTGTGTCTCTTTATTGTCTCTGGCATGCTCATGTGTGTGACTGGATAACCTATCAGGGGACTTGTTCTTGGAAAAGACTGATTTTACTTCTCTAAGCAGCCATTAATTGGTTTATTAAGAATCTATAACTGTTTATCAAAGGGCATGTCCTTATGGCACTTCATCAGTCCATGTTGGCATGTCAACTGGTGTTTTAAGTGACTATTTGAAATGCTTATCTTTTTATCCACAGATAAGTGTAGTTCTTATCCCTCACAGAAGCTTTCTTTTTCATCAGTGAGAACCCACTGCAGAAATCCACAAGTCTTCAAAACTCAGAGAACTGCTGACTGTGGAGCAGTTCCAGTTGATATGTCTGCAATGCAACCTCTACACCTGAGACTCAGGGAATATTGCACAAATGGGAGTGGACAGATTTCAAGAGCCAAAGGACAAAGACCTCTGCTGTAAACAAGCTAATTTTATGTGATTTCTAAAAACATCCAAAAGAACTTTACAGGAGAAAAAAACTCTTTGTCTCAGCATTGCCTTTTCTCAAAATGAGGGAAGGGTCCTCCACATACTTTAAAAGAATCAATTTACTTATTCTTTTTTTTCACTTAATGTGTAGGGAGAAATAATCAACTGCCATTTTAAAAATGAAGCCACCACATTACCATCTGCTTTTGTGCCCTTTGGCTTTATCCCTGTCGTGCACATTGACCTGATATCCAAATGTCAGCATTTGTTTCTTTTTGCTTACAGCCTTCTCTTTCTATACACTTTTCATCCCTCATTCACAGCAAGCTATCTGGGCTTGTCTATTATCAGTTACCCAGTAGCAATGACCCACCAAGAAGCCAGTGTTTTATGCCCCTGTCCTTTCTCCCTTTCATAGAGTAATCCTGAAGGCCATGTTCTGTATCCAATATCCAGACTTATCCACAAGGAATGAATTCCAATTGCCCACAGTGACCCTAATCATGGGAGTGCAGCTTGTGTCTCCTGCCTCATTGTCCTGATGTTTTCTGTGATGACCTAGTAATAAAACATATGCTCTTAAATCCTTGATGGGGTTCTTTTCTATGAGAGGCAAGTTAAGACAGCCACTCTTTAACTAAATCACATTGATTCCTCACAATCAGCATTCAACACTTCCGTAAGACTCTGATCTTTTACCATGTTTAGAATTCTGATGCCTACAAATCAGAAAAGACTATAGATAATTTTATTTCTAATACAAGATTGGATGAGAGATGCAGAGCTTGAAGACATTAGCTGGCCTTTTAGTGTTAAGCACAGCATTCTGTTTTGTTCACCTTCTGTCTCAGATAAGCCACACAATATTGTATATAGGGCCACAAAAGGATGTACTTTACTAGGGAGATAGGACAAATTCGTTAGGGAGGAGAAAAAAAATATTTAGAAGAGGCAACAGGAAAGGACTGGAGGAAGAAAACACAAATTAATTAAGTACAAAGAATGAAAAAGGCCCCAGGAAACCACTTTGGCTATATAGCGTGAGCTCTTCATTTAGGTCCACCGATACCTAAAGACAGAATGAAAATTTGAGGTCTCTGAATTTATTTTGTCTCTGTGTGTCCCACTGATTTTGTTAAAGTACAGAAATAAGTCATTGTCCTAAACCTGCAGACAACTTGGATTTTAGAAAGAGCAAAAGCTGAAAGGCCAGATCACCCCCATATGATGGCAAGTATCCATGGACAGCAGACACCCTGGAGCAGAAGTGGTCTAACATCCACTGTCCCTCAAGTAATACGCACTTCTCCAGATCTCCTTGAAGGACCAGAGCTGAGATAATTGAGAATAATGAGGAAATCACGACCAGAACAGTTTAGGAATGCCTTTTTCCTTTTGTCCCAATTCTTTCTGTGCATAAGCTTAAGCTCTTATTAGGACTCCAAAGATAGACTTGGAGTTGATGAATCCCTTGTTTAAACCTCCTCTTTCTAATTTTCAGTATTACCAGTCCCTTTAATTAGCATATTGGGACAGGTGGCCAAGTCTAGTTTATTGCTGCTGATAAAGCTGAATCTTTTGGCCAACCCTGCCCCCCTCAAGTGTGGTTACAGAAGGGGTTCATTTTTGAAATCCCACTAGAATTATTATATGGAGAGCTTTTGAAGTTCCCAAAATCTAGATACAGTCCCTACAGAGCCTGATTTAATGAATTTAGTGTGCAGTCTTGGCATTGGGACTTTAAAGAATTCCAGCTGACTCTAGCATGAAGCCAAGATTACAAACTACTGTTTTTCTGTTAACAAACTATATTATTTTTCCATTATTAAGTTAAGAAATTACACTAGCTCTCACAGTCAAAAGAAGTTTAAAAGGTATTTTAAAATGAAGAAATAGAAGTGAAAATGGTGTATTTTTAAAAATTTATTTTTAATTAACTAGAATATAAAAAAATGAGATATTAGGGTAAGAATATAAGAGATAGATAGGGCCTCTTCAAAAACCTCAAGAGATTTGCAGAATATGGCATTCAAAGATGTTTTCGTAACTGTAGATTTTTTTTATATCAAGACATATCAACTCCTGAGAGCACCCCCTATTCTCCTCTAAGTAGAAGATGAGCATCGAAGAATCTCCAGTGGGAGATGATTGAATTAGTCGCAAGCCTATCTCTTGGTAGGAAAAGCCCCTTGCTCCAACTGTAGACAGAATGCTGTCCAAAAAGGACAAAACCTGGAAGCAGGTAAGTCGACAGCCTAGCTCTGCCAAGACAGGGTAGGTAAGTCCTTCACAACCCCTGCTCTACAATCAATGTCTGTCAGAGAAACAGGGCCAAATGACTGAAGATCGATGCTGTAATGTATGGAGAGAAAATGGGAGCTGTCCAGGCAGCCACTTGTATGTCATTTCTTAGTTTGGGAAGCTGCAGGCCCTGTACTTCCTTTAAAATCAGATATATTTATCCCTCTCAGGTCTCTGAGGTGGTTGAAGAACAGATAGCTAGAGTCTCATAATTAAATTTTTGAGTTGTTTAGGAGTCAAGAGAGTGTTATAGATCTAAGAAGATACTTTTAAAATTTTGTTGCAAGTTAGTATGAATGTTGAGTCAAATAGAGAACTTTAAACTCATGGAGATGTTTAGATAGTAGAATGTTAAAGTCAGGTACCAAATACATATGGACTGGTCATTGGGAATATATGTTAAGCCATATAACCCTCAGAACTGTGGCCTAATTACCTCAGTTGTACTGTAATGTATTTATTATTATAAGAGAAAGAGCCATTTGTTGGACTGAAAGGGGAAACTGTAGGGGGAAATAAGATATACCTTAAACTTAAAAGAAAAAAAAAAAAGGGAAGAGGATGGGGGGTTGAGGGTGGGAGGGTGGGACTGGAGGGGGAATAGGGAGGGGACTGTGATTGAGATGTAACTTGAAGAAATAAAAAATAAAGGAAAAATGAAAAAAATGAGATATAACTATTCATTAACATAATGTGTGTTGTAGATGTAATAATGTCCCCAAAGATATCTACTTCTTAATATCCAAAACCTGAGATATAGTTAAAATTAAATTAAAGATTCTGGATGAAGAGGTTGTACCAGATTACCAGAGTGGGGCCAATGTAATCACAATGGTAATCACAAGATGGATTCAGGAATGTTAGCCAAGGAAGGAGATAGTATGAACTAGTAGAAGAGTGTGAATTTCATGTCTAGAAACTGCATTGCTGGGGGGGGGTGCAAAATTGTACAACCACTTTAGAAATCAATCTGGAGGTGTCTCAGAAAATTAATAATAGTTCTGTCTCAACACCCAGCTATACCACTCCTGAGCATATATCCTGAAGATGTCCCACCAAAGCACAAGGACATTGGCTCAACTATATTCATAGCAGCCTTACTCATAATAGCCAGAAACTGGAATCAGTCAAGATGTCCTTCAGTTGAAGAATGGAGAAAGAAACTGTGGTCCATGTACACAATTGAATACTACACAGATATTTTTATGAAAATGAAACCATGAAATTTTCAGACAAATGGATGGAACTAGAACATTCTAAGTGAGGTAACCCAGACCCAGAAAGATATACATGGCATGTACTCATTTATAAGTGGATATTAGCCATATAGTACAGGATAAACATTCTATAATCCAGAGACCCAATGAAGCTAAATAACACGTAGGGCGCAATAGAGGTTACTTGAATCTCATTCAGGAGAGAAATAAAATAGACATTGAAAATGGATGAAGAGAGGGAACTGAGTTGGAGAGGGTGTGGGGAGGGGAACGGGGTATCATATCGATCAGGCATGGTAAGAGTAGGGGTGAGAGGTGAGAGGGCTGGGAAAGAGAAGGGAAACCGATGGAGAAGCATCTTTGACACAAACAGGAAACCAGTGAGAGGGTGTACTCTTGGGAGGATATGGGGTGACTCCAGGTGAGGGTCCTAGCAGAGGAGTACATGGAGATGGAAGTGGCCACCTCCTAGCTTGGGAGGACTCCCAGTGGAGGGAGGGAGACATCAACCCACCCACAAAACCTTTGACCCATAATTTATCCTGCCTACAAGAATAAAGATGGAGCTGTGATTACAAGAATGGCTAATCAATGACGGGCACAACTTGATACCCACTCCATCAAAAAAAGCCAACTTCTGACACTATTAACAATACTCTGCTATGCTTACAAACAGGAATCTAGCATAACTGTCTTCTGAGAGACCCCACTCAGCATCTGATTGAAACAGAGTTTGAGACACACAAACATCAGGTGGAGCTCAGAGAGTCTTGTAGAAGAGTGAGAGGAAGAATACAGGGATCCGGAGGGGACAAGAACTTCACAGAAAGACCAAGACAATCAACTAACCTAGGCACCTGGAGGCTTACAGAAACTGAAGCACCAACCAAAATCATGTGTGGACTGGATCTAGACCCCCTACACATACGTAGCTGATAGGCAGCTTGGTCTTCATGTAGATCCCCTAGAAAGGGGAGTGAGCACTGTCCCTGACATAGACTCTGTTGCCTGTTTGTGGATCACTTTACCCTAGCTGATTTGCCTTGTATGTCTTCAGTGGAAGAAGATACTCTTAGTCCTCATGTGACTAGAACATCTGGGGCAGGTTGATAGTGTGTGGGTCCCCTTATCCGAGGTGAAGGAGAAAGGAAAGGGAGAAGGTAGGATAGTAGGATTGGGTGGAGAGGAGAGGGGGGTTTGCAATCAGAATGTAAAAGTAATTAATTAATTAATTATAAAAAGAGCTTCCATAGGAATGCACTGAATAAGCCTCTGAAGGTTGAAGTCAGTGTATTCCTTTACCCTGAGGGCCTGAAAAAGAATATTGTGATGCAATTGCCTTGATTTAAACGTTCCTGGTCTTCTACAAGACACTCTGAGCTCCACCTAATGTTTAGCTGTGTGTCTCAGCATCTGTTTCAATCAGATGCTGAGTGAGGTCTCTCAGAGAACATGAAAACTTTGTGTTGTTTTAAACCACTAGGTTTTGGGACAAACCTTATCCATGGCAATTGGGAAGTAAGAAAATGTAGGGGTTATTAACTAGTTATCACTAGTTACTAAGATAAACCTTTAAAATAATGTAACAATATTCTACTATAATCCTATATCCTACTCTCATCCTTGTGGATAATTTAATGTTAATGATTAGAATGAAATATCAACATTAGAATCCTTTGAGTTTCAGTAGCCCAGGTCAAGTGACCTTCTGTGGTCCCCGTTGATGATCCCTGATTCCAAAGATACATAATTAAATTGAAGCTGATATAACGTAGGACACTTACTGAACTTCTGCATGAATTATTGTTCATTCATCTCCCTATCCAGTACTGTGACTATTTAATTAATCCCCTTTGGCCTCTGCAAGTGAGCTAAGAAGAATGGCTTAGTATACTAGGGTTGTTAGGTAAAACATGCAGGATCCAGTTGCATGTGAATTTCAGAAAATAGTGAATTATTTTTATCATAAGTGAGCTCCAAATACTGTATTGTGTCTATGTTAAAAAGCACTTAGTTGTATGATGCATGGAGTTTTTTATATTCACATATAAGCACTAGGGGAACCTGGAGTGTGAACCACACAAGGTTGCTCCTTCAAGAAACAGAAAGCAGGAGCATCTTGTGAGCTGCAGTTAAGCTCTTGCCTAAAAATAAAGCCACTTCATGTGATCCTGCTAGCAAGCACTTCCTGCAGGGGCAGCAAGGCAGCCAAGGAATTTTCTTAAGTTTGCAGATCTCCTAAAGTTTAAAAACGGTGGGAAAGTTAATTGCTTTTAAATGCTACAACCAGGGGAAAGCTGATGAGGCATGAAGTACAGAAGAGGAAACACATTTGAATAACTTACCATTAAAAAGGCAGTGCCGGAGGATCCAAGATGGCGACAGCCCGTTCAGACACATGTTAATCTTGGGGAAAACTGCGAATGTTATAAGATGCTGTACAAAAATATCTAAGAGACCCGACCCTCCTAAGTCTCACCCAACTACCTGGGGACCACTAAAAGTCCTGGGGCAGGACGCTCCCTCCCACTCTCGGACACGCAGGGAAGCCACTAAATCCGGGAATTGGGATCCCCCTTCCCCACCAGGAGAGACATGCTGGGTAAGTTCTAATCTAATACCCAGCGGGAAGATTCAAACCCCACACAGAGATACTCTCCAGCCAGCTGGCCCCCCCCCAGGTCTCACACAGAGGGTCTGGCTATCTGTCAAAGGCTTAAAGACCCGCGGGAGCTTGCTTGGCTCAGCCACAGAATATCCATCAGGCTGTAGATTGGGACCTACTGCAGTGTACAGGAACTTGGTTGACCTTGACACCACCCACCAGTTTCCAGAGCCAACTGCAGAGGGGGGAGGCTGATTTTACCCACCATAGGATTCAATCCTGGGCAAACCGTGAAGTCTTTCCATTATTATTGGACTTTTTTTGCTACTGAGGACACTTCCGGCGGGGAGCCAGAGCTTAAGTGTATACAGCTGCACCTTCTGGATAAGTGAAGTCTCCACCTGAGAGGCTGGGCGGAAAAACAAACCTTACAGGAGTGGAGTCAGGCAATATGAGTGCTACACTAAAGTGCCCCCTTTGGATCTAAGAATAGAAGACAACAGGAACAGACAACTAAGACTTCAAAATGGCCAAGGGCCCCAGAAAAATCAGGATTCAAGGTGGAATGACTCCAACAAAAGGAAGCGATGCCATTTCAGCCAACCCGGATCACAGCACCACAACTGAAACACATGAAAACGATAACAATTCTACATTATGGAAAGTGATAGAGTCCCTTCATGAAGAACTTAAATCTATGAAGGAATTCAAAGAGGCCACGATTTCACAAATGAAAACTATGGATAACACCATTAGAGAACTTCAAAACAAGATGGCTCAGCTTGAACACGAAAAGGACAGGGCAATGGAAGACTTCCAGACAAAGACAAGCAATTTGGAGCAGGAAATGTACAAAACGAACAAAACCATTGAAGACATGAAAATGGAAACACAGTCAGAGTTAAAAATGGAAATGGAGAGCCAAGGGAAGAGAACAGGAATTATGGATATCAGTACCAAAAATAGGATTCAAGAGATGGAAGACAGGATCTCAGGCATGGAAGATTCGATGGAAGGAATCAGTACAACATCTAAAGAAAATGAGAAAGCCAAAAAGTCTGTCACCCACAACATCCAAGAAATCAAGGACTCAACAAAAAGAAGGAACGTTGTAACCGATCTTTTAAATTATTATTTATCACTTATTTATTTATTACTAAACTCACTTATAACAAACACCAACAATTTCTTAACTATTAATCCTATAAATTCCTACAACCCCTTTAACCTATCCACTAAACCTATTGATAATTGTAACAACTACTTTCATAACCTTTTAGAATGATACAGTCTCTGGGGCAGGTCCTCAGTCATCAGGAACACAGTCTTTGTTGTAGATTCTTTAACGCACTTAGCAGTCCTTTTTCTGGATCTCTCAGATGCAGGTTCATCAGGGTAAGTTGGTTATTGCAGTCTCACCTTAAATAAGGCTTCATGCTTTCTTCTCTGTGGGAGACCCCAGAGAAGGGGTCTCCCACATTTGCAGGCCAACTTACTTCTTTTGAATCAGGAACTCAGCTGCTCTGCCTCAGTCCTTAAAGCCAGGCACAGTTTCCCCTAGGCCACTGATCGGACAGATCAAATCCCTCCAGGCAACTGAGCCACAGGGTCCAGTCCTTGGCCTTTTGGTGTCTTGCTCAGGCTTTCTTTGCTCACCTGCTTCTTTCTGCTTCAGGGAGAGAGCTGGCCATCAATGGCCAGCCCTTTTTTCAGCAGGACTCTTGGAGCTCTCTAGCATCAGGGGCCTCTTCTTCTTCTGGGCTCCATGCATTGTCCTTAAATAGGAGGAACTCTGTTTCAGCTTAATTTGGGCTCCGCCCACTTAGCAGCTGAAAACAATGTCAGGCCAGATACTTTGTTTCTTCAAGTCTATTGAGTCTTTCCTGTTTTCCTGACTTCAACCTTGTTTTTCAGTCTATTGAGTCTTTCCTGTTTTTCCTGACTTCAACCTTGTTTTTCAGTCTATTAAGTCTTTCCTGTTTTGGCTGACTTCATGCTGATAATGCTCTTCAGGCCCCGAATTAAGAGACAGTATCAGAAACTCCTATATATTTTCTAAATCTAATTTATCTAACCCATACAGAACCTAAGAATTATAGGCATAGAGGAAAGAGAAGACTCCCGACTCCAGGTTCCAGGAAATATCTTCAACAAAATCATAGAAGAAAACTTCCCAAACCTAAAGAAAGAGATGCCAATAAAATTCCAAGAGGCATACAGAACACCAAACAGATTAGATCAGAAAAGAAACTTCTCTCGCCACATAATAATTGAAACTCCAAATATAGAGAACAAAGAAAGAATATTAAAAGCTGTAAGAGAAAAAGGCCAAGTCATATAAAATGGTAGACCCATCAGAATTACACCAGACTTCTCCTCAGAAACTTTAAAAGCTAGAAGGGCCTGGGAAGATGTCCTACAAGCACTGAGAGAAAATAGTGCCCAGCCAGATACTATACTCAGCAAAACAAAACTCTCTATCAACATAGATGGAGAAAACAAGATATTCCATGACAAAATCAAATTTAAACAATATCTACCCACAAGCCCAGCCCTACAGAAGATCCTAGAAAGAAAATTCCAACCCAGAGAAGATAACTACACCCAAGAAAATAGAGGAAATAGAAATATCCACAGCAACTAAACAAAAAGAAGCACAAGATGACCACCTATACCAAAATAATGGGAAATAACAACCCCTGATCACTAATATCCATCAACATCAATGGACTCAACTCGCCAATAAAAAGACACAGACTTACAGACTGGATCCATAAACAAGACCCATCTTTTTGCTGCCTACAAGAAACACATCTCACTATTGAAGATAGACAATATCTCAAAGTAAAGGGCTGGGAAAAGGTCTTCCAAGCAAATGGACCCAGGAAGCAAGCTGGAGTAGCCATGCTAATATCGAACAAAATAGACTTCCAATTGAAGTTAATAAAAAAAAATACAGAGAAGGGCATTACATATTCATCAAAGGAAATATCCACCAAGAGGACATCTCAATATTGAACATCTATGCCCCAAATACAAAAGCACCTACATTTGTAAAAGAAACACTTCTAAAACTTAAATCACACATTGATTCCCAACACGTTAGTAGTGGGACACTTCCACACCCACTCACAACAATGGAGAGATCATGAAGACAGAAGCCAAACGGAGAAATAATGAGTCTAACAGAATCATGAACTAACAGATATCTACAGAACGTTTCACCCAAACACAAAAGAGTACACCTTCTTCTCAGCACCACATGGAACCTTCTCCAAAATTGACCATATAGTTGGACACAAAGATAGCCTCAACAGATACAAGAAAATTGAAATGACCCCTTGTATCTTATCAGACCACCATGGAATAGAACTGGACTTTAACAGCAAAAGAATCAACAGAAAGCCTACACGTGCATGGTAATTGAACAACTCTTTACTAGATGACTACTGGGTCAGGGAAGAAAAAAAGAAGGAATTCAAAGACTTCTTAAAATCCAACGAAAATGAAGACACAACATACCCAAACCTATGGGACACAATGAAAGCAGTGACATGAGGAAAATTCATAGCAGTAAGTGCGATCAAAAAGAAAATTGTGACAGTTCATATTAACGAATTAACAGCCAAACTGGGTGAATTGGAAAAAAAAAGGAAGCAAACACTCCCAAGAGGAGCAGAAGGCAGGAGATCATCAAACTTAGGGCTGAAATCAACAACTTAGAAACAAAAAGAACAATACAAAGAATCAATGAAACCAAGAGTTGGTTCTTCGAGAAAATCAACAAAATAGACAGACCATTAGCCAAATTAACTAAAAGACAAAAGGAAAAAACCCAAATCAACAAAATCAGAAATGAAAAGGGAGAAAAAACAACAGACATTGAGGAAATCCAGAAAATATTTAGATCCTACTTTAAAAATCTATACCCCACCAAATTTGAGAACTTAAGCGAAATGGACAATTTTTTCGATAGAGTCCACCTACCGAAGCTAAATCAAGATCAGGTTAACAGATTAAACAGCCCTATAACCCCTAAGGAAATAGAAACAGTTATTAAAAATCTCCCAACCAATAAAAGCCCAGATTCAGATGGATTTAGCACAGAATTCTACCAGACCTTCAAAGAGAAGCTAACACCAATACTCTTCAAACTCTTTCACCAAATAGAATCTGAAAGAACATTGCCAAACTCATTCTATGAGGCCACAGTCACCCTTATTCCTATACCACACAAAGACCCAACAAAGAATGAGAACTTCAGACCAATCTCCCTCATGAACATAGATGCAAAAATACTTAATAAAATACTAGCAAAACGAATTTAAGAACACATCAAAAGTATCATCCACCATGATCAAGTAGGCTTCAACCCAGGAATGCAGGGATGGTTCAACATATGAAAGTCTATCAATGTAATTCACCATATAAACAAGATGAAGGAAAAAAACCCACATGACAATCTCGCTAGATGCAGAAAAAGCATTTAACAAAATCCAACACCCCTTCATGCTAAAAGTTCTGGAAAGAACGGGCATACAAGGACCATACCTAGAAATCATAAAGCCAGTGGCCAACATCAAATTAAATGGAGAGAAGCTTGAAGCATTTCCTCTAAACTCAGGGACATGACAAGGATGTTCACTTTCACCATATCTCTTCAATACAGTACTTGAAGTTCTTGCTAGAGCAATGAGACAACTAAAGGAGATCAAAGGGATAAACACTGGAAACAAAGAAGTCAAATTATCCCTATTTGCAGATGGTATGATAGTATACATAGGCAACCCTAAAAATTCCACCAGAGAACTCTTTCAGCTGATAAACATCTTCATCAAGGTGGCTGGATACAAAATTAATTCAAAAAAAATGAGAAGCCCTTCTTTATACAACAAACAAATGGGCTGAGAAAGAAATAAGGGAAACAACCCCCTTCACCATAGCCACAAACAATATAAAATACCTGGGGGTAACTCTAACCAAGCAAGTAAAGACCTATACAACAAGAACTTCAAGCCCTTGAAGAAAGAAATGGAAGATGCCTTAGAAGATGGAAAGATCTCCCATGCTCATGGATAGGTAGGATCAACATAAAAAAATGGCTATCCTATCAAAAGCAATATATAGATTCAATGGAATTCCTATCAAAATACCAACACAATTCTTTATAGACTTGGAAAGAGCTATTCTCTATTTCATATGGAACAACAAAAAGCCCAGAATAGCTAAATCAATCCTGTACAATAAAAAAACATCTGGAGGTATTACCATCCCAGATTTCAAGCTATACTACAGAGCAATAGTTGTAAAAACAGCATGGTATTGGTATAGAAAAAGACCAGTAGATCAATGGAATCGAATTGAAGATCCAGAAATAGACCCACATACTTATGGCCACCTAGTTTTTGACAAAGAAGCCAAAACGGCACAATGGAAGAAGGACAGCATCTTCAAAAAATGGTGCTGGTCCAACTGGATGTCCACTTGTAAGAGAATGAGATTAGACCCATACTTATCACCTTGTACAAAACTTAAATCCAAGTGGATCAAAGACCTTAACATAAGGCTAAATCTACTAGAAGAAAAAGTGGGAGAAACCTTCGAACTAATTGGCACAGGTGACAACTTCCTGGACAGAACACCAACAGCTCAGGACCTGAGATCAACAATCAATAAATGGGACCTAATGAAACTGAAAAGCCTCTGTAAGGCAAAGGACACTGTCATTCAAACAAAACGACAGCCTACAGACTGGGAGAAAATCTTCACCAACCCCACATCTGACAGAAGGCTAATATCCAAAATCTACAAAGAACTCAAGAAATTAAATGCCAAGAAACCAAATAATCCAATCAAAAACTGGGGGACGGAGGTAAATAGAGAATTCACAAAGGAGGAATCCCTAATGGCTGAGAGACACTTGAAGAAATGTTCAACATCCTTAATCATCAGAGAAATGCAACTTAAGATGACTCTGAGATTCCATCTCACACCTGTCAGAATGGCTAAGATCAAAAGCTCAAATGACAGCACATAGTGGCAAGGGTGTGGAGAAAGGGGAACCCTACTCCATTGCTGGTGGGAGTGCAGGCTTGTGCAACCACTATGGAGGTCAGTCGGGCAATATCTTAGAAAACTTGGAATAGCTTTGCCTCAGGACCCACCCATACCACTTCTGGGTATACATCCAAATGCCTCCTCACCAAAACCACAAGGAAGTTTCCTCATCTATGTTCATAGCAGCCTTATTTGTAATAGCTAGAAACTGGAAACAACCCAGATGTCCCTCAACCGAAGAATGGGTTAAAAAACTGTGGTACATCTACACAATGGAATGTTATTCAGCTATCAGGAGCAATGAAATTTTGCAATTTGCAGCCAAATGGATGGAACTAGAAAAATTCATCCTGAGTGAACTAACCCAGACTCAGAAGGATGAATATGGCATCTATTCACTTATAGTAGGATTTTGGCTATATATTAGAGGATATCGATACTACAACCAACGCACCAAAGGGAACATGGACATAGACTTTTTATTCTTTTATTTTTATATATTTTATTCTTTTTTATCTGTTTGTCAGCTTATTTGTTTGTTTGGTTTTTTAGTTTTCTCTCCCTGGCAATGAGACACTTTTCACCGGTGATATTGCCTCATAGACCTCCATTGTATGAGGAGGCTCCTGTCCCTCATATGACCTATGAACTGGGGTGAGGGACTGTTATATAGGGACACCCCACTCCAGAGAAGCACGATGGAAGGATCAGGGGATAAGGAAAAAACTGAAATGTGAAGTTTCGGCCTTTGGCTACTAATTGTCATAAACTGTTTAGGATAATTAAGAAATGCAAACTAATAGTCATGCAGGCCTGTCATTGTGTTTGGTACTATGACAGTCTATCACAGTTATTTTCTAAGCTAATCAGAAATCAAGTTGCTAAGAGACAAGCAACATCTGCTTACCCTAATATAAGAGATAGATAGGGCCTCTTCAAAAACCTCAAGTGATCTGCAGAATATGGCATTTAAAGATGTTCTCTTAACTTTTGATTTTTTGATATTGAGACATGTCAACTCCTGACATCACCCCCTATTCTACTCCAAGCAGAAGATGAGCATCAAAGAATCTCCAGTGGGAGATGGTTGAACTAGTGGCAAGCCTAACTCTTGGCAGAAAAAAACCCTTGCTCCAACTGTAGACAGAATGCTGTCCAAAAAGGACAAAATTTGGAAGCAGGTAAGTCGACAGCCTAGCTCTGCCAAGACAGGGTAAGCAAGTCCTTCATAATCCCTGCTCTACAATCAATGTCTGTCAGAGAAATGGGGCCAAATGACTGAAGATCGATGCTGTAATGTATGGAGTGAAAATGGGAACTGTCCAGGCAGACAATGGTATGTCATTTCTTAGTTTTGGAAGCTGCGGGCCCTGTACTTCCTATATAATCAGATATATTTATCCCTCTCAGGTCTCTGAGGTTGTTGAAGAATAGATATCTAGAGTCTCATAATTAAATTTTGAGTTGTTTAGGAATCAAGAGACTGCCCTGGATCTAAGAAGATGTTTTTAAAATTGTGATGCAAGTTAGTATGAAAACTGAGTTAGATATAGAACTTTAAACTCATGGAGATGGTTAGATAGTAGAACATAAAGTCAGGTGCCAAATACATACGGGCTGGACATTGGGAATGTATGTTACGCCTTATAACTCTTATAATTGTGGCCTAATTACCTCTGTTATTGTGAATTGTATTTATTATTATAAGAGAAAGAGCCATTTATTGGACTGAAAGGGGGAGCTATTTGGGGGGAAAAGATATACCTTAAACTTAAAAAAAAAAGGATGGGGATGGGTGGATTGAGGTGGAAGAGGTTGGGAGGATGGGACTGGAGGGGGCAGTAGGGAGGAGATTGCGATTGAGATGTAACTTAAAGAAAAAATAAATAAATAAAAAATAAAATATAATAAAAAAAGAAACAGAAAGCAACCCGTGTTATCTACCCTGAAACACTGGAGTGGGCATCTTTTCTAGCCTGGCAACTTTTCTGTTGTCTTTGTAGTTAGAAATTTTCCAGTACTGGATCCTTCCCCAAATTGTTGCCATAAACCAGTTCTCAGTCAATCTATAGAACCTATTTTTGTGGGCTCTGTGACGAGCTTCAGTGCAGTCACATCTGATCTGTAAGTAGCTTACTTTGTTCCTCTGGGAGATTTAAATGTGCTTTGCTGTGCATGAGGACTTGTGCTGACTATAACCAAAATAGTTTTTACCAAATGGTGCTAAATATGCCTAAAATAAACATCTCAGATCCAGACTCCAGAAGTTTGAACTAACACTGGCTCCACTCCCTACATCAGCCAATATCTAGAACACACCTTTGTGTTCTTTGTAACTTCTTGTTATACTTTAAGAATTGACTGTTTTTATAATTCATTTTATATGTTGCTAGATTATGTTCCTATGTTTAATTTTTTTTTACTTATTTTTATGAGTGTTCTATATATGAAACCTTTTGTCCGTGTGTATTTATTTGCATCATATGCATGCCTGGTACCTATAGGGGGCCTCAGAAAAGTGCATCACACTCCACAGAACTGGAGTTATATATCGCTATAAGCTGCTATGTTATGGATCGCTGTAAGCTGCTATGTGGTGCCAGGAACCAAATGCAAGTTCTTTGCAAGAGCAACAAATACTCTTAACTGCTGAGTCATCTCTTCAGCTCCAATATTTTTAATACATGTATTTTTTTTCTTACGTATTTGGCTGACACTAATACTGAATCACTTAGTTGGAGAGAATTTCTAGTTCTTGCTCATTTTGAAGAAAGCTGTAGAATTTTTTTCTTTTAATACTTGGTCTTTAAACTTTGATGATTTCTCTATGGCAACCATCTCTTCTTGATTTGTCGTTGCAGAAAGAGTTCTTGATTCCAAATCTATTATACATCAGATCAGATTTTCTATTTATTTTTCACTCATTTTCCTAATGTATATATTCTAACTGTCTAATTCTTTGATGCTGCCAATATATCAGCAAACAATTGTTTGTTTTTTTATAATCTCTTAAAATTATTTTTATAAGGTAGCAGTAATGTCAACTGCTTCATTAACAAGTTTAATAATTTCAGTATTCCGACCTTGTCTCTTGGTTAGTCTGTGTACAGATATGTCAATAATATTGATCTTTTCAAAGAGTTGACATTCCATGCCTTTCATTTTCCTTACTGCACTTCTAGTCTCTATTACTAATAGGCTTTCTGATATCTTCTTTTTGCTTACTTCAGACTTTTTTTTTCTTTTTTTTCCTACTTTCTCTTTTATCCTCTTTTTCTGAGGATTGGGTTACTGGTTGCAACCCTTTGTTCTTCTCTCATAAATGTATTGGCAGCGTAAAGTTTCTTCTAAGCAACTGTTTTCTTTTATCATAGAACATCTGTGTATATGCTTGCTCTCAGTTCTTTCAAAGCATTACAGTTTTTTTTTTCTTTGTTTTTGTTTTGTTTTTCAGTTTTATTCACTGTCCCTGTGCTGTTTGGAAGTCATTCCAGTATAGTTAGAGAACATATTCCACATGATTCTTTTAAAAGCCGTAGTAGATAGGTATCCAATTAGCAACCATCCAGGGAATTGTCCACTATTCAGAAAAATGTTTATTTTGCCACTCTTGGGTGTCATCTTTCAAAGACATTTGTTATCTCATATTGGCTCATAGGATTATTTGTAGTTACTGGATCCTCATTGATATTCTGTGCAGTTTTGTTACTCACCCAGGTCTGTAACCACTCCTACTGAATTGTCTGCTTCCTCTTTTATTGATTCCACTTTGTGCCTCATGGATATTGGGGCTTTGTCTTTAAATGAATATATGTTTCAGTTACTATACTATATTTATTAATCATTTTGGCATTATAAAATACCATTTATGTGTCTAGTAACAGTTTTCCCTAGAATCCTGCCTTAGTATTTTCCCTTTACAGCTACAACATACACTGCGACTTTATGGAGAAATGTTTTATCTTTTTTTGCAATTCCATGGGGATACAATTCATCATGGCAGGAAAGACATGGCAGAAGGCAGGAAATGCATGGTGGTAGAAACAGGAAGTGACTGCTCATATTGCCTTTATACATAGGCCATGAACAAGAAGTATGGACGGGCTATAAAACCTCAAGACCTATCCCAGTGACCCAGTTCCTCTAGCAATGCTCCCCTTCTTAAAGGCTCCATAACTATCCCAAATAGCACCACTCACTGTTTTAAATGTTCAATTGTGTGAATCTATGGGAAACATTTTACTTAAAAGGTACAAATATCTTGTGTTTAATTTTAATGTATCAATAGGGTTTTCCAGAGAATTAGAGCTGACAGTGTGTGTGTGTGTGTGTGTGTGTGTGTGTGTGTGTGTGTGTGTGTTATTATGGAAATCAGTCATGAAAGATTGATAGAAGCTGAAAAATCCCTTAGTATGATAGAAAACCAGAAAGGATGGTAATAATTAAGTCTGAGTCTGAAGGCCTAATAACCTGGAGTTTGGAAGATAAGAATAAGAAAGATGAGGGTGAGCCCCTGTATGGATTCGGTGATGCCTAACTACATCACCTAATTACAAAGGTGAATACTCCTCTGACAATCTACATTATTAGAAATTCAAATACTGAACAATTCTAGAAAGACTCTGCAAGCATATCCAGAAATAACACACAGCCAGTTATGCAGATCTCACTTAACTCAAGGACATTCACTAATAAAATCATCATCACAGTTAATATAGTATAAGCAATCAATACATATTTGCTTAGTATCTCCATGAACTATTTTACACACACACATACACACACTCACGAATCTTTGAACTTCTTATTGGATGGCATATAGTTAAATAATAATTTTTAAAAAGTCATTTTGTCTTTAATTTGAGTTTATATCCAATTATATATATAATTACTCATAGGTAATATTTATATTCATCCATTTGTTATTGATTTTCTCTAAGTTATATTTTTGTTTCATTTAATTATCAATTAATGTGTTTCATATTGAATAAGTTCTTGTAGTATTTTAACTTTAATTTCCTTTATTTACCATTTCTTGGGTTATTTTCACAGTGGTTGTTCCAGAGATCACAATTACCATCTTAATTTATAGCAATCTAGTTGTATTATCATGCTTTGAGTTTCATAATACACCAAAACTTCACTCTAATGCAATTAAATTACTATATAAGTTTGTGTGTGTATGTGTGTGTGTGTGTGTGTGTGTATGTGTGTGTGTGTGTGTGTGTGTGTGTGTGTGTGAGTGCTGTCATTGCCATAGAAACAACATCATACTGCTTGGTTCATCATTGCAGATGTATAATTATTGGTTTATGCAAATACTTCTTAAATTACACATGAGAAAAACACTTCAAAGCAAAATACATTTACATCATCTTTTATATATACCTATATTATTGATTTTACCAACACCCTTTATTTTTCTTCCTTAGCATTCATTTACAGTTTGGTGATCCTTATGATTTGAACCTGAAATGTCCTCCAAAATTTCATGTTTTTAGTAATTGTTTTCAAGCTGGCAGCTCTATTTTAGGAGACTGTGGGACCTTTAAGAGGTTGTGCCTACTGGCTCCTAGTGGACCAGGGCTTTGAAGGTTATACCCAGTACTTGGCTCCTTCATTCTCCCTGTTCCAGCTTTGCTGTTACAAGAAAAACTTCTGATGCATTGAAAAAGCTGCATCATCATGCTTTCCCTCACGTGATGGATTCAATCCCTTGGTAACCATGAGGATTCTCTTAAGTTGTTCCTGTCAGGTGTTGTTAGCACAGCCACACAATAGTAACCCTTGCTGTGTCATTCCATTTCAGCCTGAAAAACTTTACCCTTCCCTTCATGGCTACCTCCTGCAAGCTTGCTAGTTTAACCATGATGACGGCTCCATGCTTGCTTCCCAGCCTATCACAAAACAGAATGCACGTCATAGAATTGCACTAGATAAAGTGTCCTGAGGCAGTTGACAGCTTTACCGAGACCCGTCATGTTGATTCAATGTTGCTCGAATAACTGTAGGACTTTGATTAATTTCCAGAATTCTGAAAATATTGATACTATTTTTGACAGATTTCATAGAGCCCTACAGAGGAGTTTTCAGACATCCTTGCTCTGCCATTTTTGCTGACATCCATCTACTACAATATTTTGACGTACTATAAACATTCAAAATATCAAAGGGAAATTAGGAAGATTTAAAACTTATTTCTATTTGCTTCTTAGTATTCTCACATAATGAAATAATATGCTATGTGTGTCATAGTCTACTTTTATTAACATTCTTCATATCCATTTTATTATAAGTTGCTCCAAACATGGTTGTAGAATATTACAGTGGCACAGAAAAATAATTAAAACATTCTATGTTCAAACAGAAGCTAGAACTTGATGAGTTATTTATTGCAGAAGCTAACAATAAAGATGTTGGTTTTGGAGGGCTAGCTTTATAAGACAAGCAAGTTAGGGTGATCTTATTATTTTTGGTATTCATTAGATTATTTATGACTTTGATATTTTTATTTTTTATTATTGTAAATTGAAAACTAGGTAAAGGTGTATAGTTAGTTTCTGTCTGATCTGACTCAGAATACTGATTGGGAAAAATCACATGTCCTATTTCAGATCCTACATCCCATTTTTCAATGTCCTTGGAATTACAGTTTATTGTTACAAACCAGGAGTAGATTTTGATGTAAGCTGCAGTCATAAATGACCTCCATGCTTAAATTCCAATTTAATCTTCCAATTATATTATCTCCACAGTCACAGAAAACAAACAAGCAAACATTAGAACATATTAGATATAATTACACGGAACCTCTGAACTGTGAACTATGCAAATGGAAATTAACACCGTTCATTGGAGAGGGGACTTTTTCAGATAAGTAGACTCCCAGAACCAAATATAAATCTAAGCAATATCCCATGTTATTCACAGACACATTGAAAACTGGGAAGCCCTGGAATAGATAATCTAGCCATGGCTTACTGAAATTTGATTGTATACACTTCATTAAACAAGGCCTCTGGGACTATCAGAGGTTGTTTTTGCTCTTTCTTTCTACTCTGCTCTCTTTGCTGCAAAGGCAACAGGGCAGCTAATATTTTCTAGCCTCAAAATAGCCTCTTATAGATTATTAACTGAGCTATATTAAATATCATTGTACATAATGGTTCAGTGTAATTTCTATGGCAAGAAACAGAGTAAAGGCATGTGTTTATCCTTATTCAGAAAACTGGATTTATTTGTCTAGAGAAGTTTTACAGCTACTTTATTTCGGCTACTGAGCAACATCTACTTCTCTAGATCATTCTACAAAATGGTTTCAAAGAATATTCTCAGATTTTTTATTTTATTTATTTTTTAACAGCATTTAAAGAGAAATTTTATAACTTCAAGTTAAATCTCCATCACAATCCCCTCCCTCCACTCCTCCAAGCCCCACCCTCCCACCCTTTCTCCCTTCTCCTAGAACTCATAATTCTTTTTTTAATAATTAGGCCAAAATTATGAAAATTATAAGGTATGATATATACTCCCAATGTCAAGTTCATACATAGTTTGCAACTGATATTAATATTCTATTATCTATCTTGATGAGTTTAAAGTTCTATACCTAACTCAGTTTCCATCCTAACTTGCATTACCAACTTAAAGACATCTTCTTAGACCTAGAACATTCTTTTAATTCCTAAACAACTTAAAATTTAACTGTGAGACTATAACTATCTAGTCTTCAACCACATCAGAGACCTGAGAAGGATAAATATATCTGAATAAACAGGAAGTATAGAGCCAGCAGCTTCCAAAACTAAGAAATGACAGACAACTGGCTGCCTGGAGAGTCCCCAATTTCTCTCCAGACATTAGAGCATCTATCTTCAGCTTTTTGGCCCAGTATCTCTGACTGGCATTAATGGTGAAGCAGGAATCATGAAGGACTTGCCTACCCTAGGCTGTCGACTTACCTGCTTCCAAATTTTGTCATTTTCAGACAGCATTCTGTCTACAGTTGAAGCAAGGGAGTTTTCTTGCCCAGTGACAAGCTTGCTACTAATGCAACCATCTCCAAATGAAGATTCTTTGATGCTTACCTCTACCTGGAGTAGAAAAGGGGGTGCTGTCATGAGCAGACATGTCTCAATATCAAAAAAAATCTTAAGTTAAGAAAACATCTTTGAATGCCATATTCTACAGATTTCTTGAGGTTTTTGAAGACCACCTATCTATCTCTGTATATTTGGATACACAAATGTTGCTTGTCTCTTAGCAACTTCATTTCTGTTTAACTTATCTGTGATAAACTATCCTAGTACCTAACAAAATGACATGTTTGAATAACTATTAGTTTGTGTTTCTTATTATCTTGTTTCTTATTAATAATTATATATTAATTATCCTAAACAGTTTATGAAAGTTGCTATCAAAAGGCCAAAACTTCACATTGCATTTTTAAGTGTTACCAAGGTACAATACCTTAAAAAAGGATTAACCTTAATTTTGAGTCAATATACAAAGATATAAGAGCATATTGAATAATCTCTCCTTTTTCTTTATCATTCCTATATTATAACCTATATACACCAAACACAAGACCACCCATGTTAAAAAATGGAACACTAACTTTCTTGGGATCTTTCTCTTTTCTTTGTTTTCTTTATTTTATTCTGATATGTTAGTTTTTGCTATATCAAATCATATCATATCACATCATCATATGCAAGCCAACTCAGCTTTTTTAATATGTAAAGATGTAAATGAAGATAATGAGCAATAGGCATGTGTTATTGTAAAGAGGTAAAATTCCCGAAATTTCTTCAACACCTGATTTGTCATGTTGCATGTCAAATGCAATAGAAGGTTGTCTGAAAATCTTGAAAGGAGGAGCAGGATGCATTAGATCAACAATTACCAGGAGCTCTCTGAAATGCATAAGCAGATTTTTAGAGAGGGATTCAGACTCATGTCACAAAATGAAAACTGGCTTTTAGCAACTGGAGGTGAGAGAAACAGAATTGGTAGAAAAAGAGCTGATCAATGTGGGACAAAATGGTGTAGTATCAACTGGAGTCTGGCTTCACACTGAATCTATTGGTGTAGTGTTGAATTAAGTTCACTACAGACCTCCAGTTGACCCAAGGGGACCAAAAAATGTTGTTCCTATGCCCTCAGTCATTTTCTGCTTCCAGAAAGTAGACCCAACCTAAGCTCTCTTAGCAGAGGTCAATACCCGAGAGCAGAAGGTCCTGCAATGCTGAGCACAGTGGCCGGGGGATGCGTGTACCAGCCAGAACTAAAAGAGAGATGCGTGGGTTACCAAGAAGTCTACCATGGGACCAGCCAGGAACAAACAGTACCTCCACATTACTATTCATGACTAGAAAGCTCAGTGTGACTAAGTGGCCAAACTAAAGAAGAGACGTATATTTATATAGGGGATTTTTCTCTATGAATTTTTACTGATGAATCTGTATACTTTTGGTCCCTACAATATGCATAGCTCAATTCTGGCCACTCTATTCTAAAAATTTCAACATACAGTATCTTACTTAAAGCTTCCTTTCTCACTCTGAAACAGAGAGGTGAATGCAGGTGGTAATCTGAGACATGATACCAAGAAGCACAAGTGACTTCACAAAAGAATTAATGCAGGGAAGTAGAAAAATGTTCACATAAAATAGGTCATAAATTGTAAAAAGTCCCCTTGTATAGTTCGTCAACAGTTTGGGAAACTGTAGCTCAATTGCTTTGTTGACTTTGAAGAACATACCCAGATCTGTGCCAGTCCTTGCCCCTTGAAATATGGGAATTATTTCTGTAGGCTTTCAGTCTATAGCAAATACTGAATACCCTTACTGTGGGCTGAGTACAGAATGGCTCAGAGAGATGAGTAGCTACAAGGTGATGCTACTTAGAGTAGATTTTACTCACGAAGTAAGATTCACACATAGATCATGAAGGGTTGCTCTGGTTAGGAAAGATGAAATATTGAAAAATGTACTATCATTCCAAATAGAAAGGAGAGAGCTTGAAATCAGTATTCCATGGAAAAGTGTGTTACAGAGATTAACATTAGTGGAGTACATAAGAAAAGGAAAGCCAGACCTGGTGTTGCACATTAGCAATCCTAAGGCTGAAGCAAAAGGATCAGGTATTCAAGGTCAGCTGGGGCTTCACAGTAAAACCTTATCTCAAGATGGAAAAATAAATAAATAAAAGAAGGAAAATTCCAAAAATCACCATTAAAGGAAAATGTATCAAGATACACAACCCTGCCTCAATTTGACACATATTCATTATGTACCAACTCTATCCACACTGTGACAGATCCTCAGCATCATGCCAGGGAGAACTCTCAGGACTTATCAAATGGGTCCTCCCATCTGAGCCAATGTGGGACCTAACAAAAAGCTTGTGATGGTTCATTTTAAACATTACTTTATTGCAATTTAGAATTACAGGGGAAAGAGTCTCACTTGAAAGATTATATTGATGGAGTTAGACTGTCAATATGTCTTTAGGGAATTATCTTAACTGTTCATTGACTCATTCTACTGTGGATGATACTATTCCTGAGGCTGAGGCTGAATTCTGAACTGTATAGGAGTGAAGAAATAACTACATAAACAAACAGGCAGCATGGGTGCATTTTCTTCCTTCAGTTCTCAACAGTGGATGTGATGTGATTAGCTGCTTAAGTTCTTGCCTTAACTTCCTTTCAGTATTGGAGTGTAAGGTGGAATTGTAAGCCAAATAAGCTTTTCCTCCTCTAACTTTGTTTTGTTAGAGGGTTTTATTGCAGCAACATAAATGAAACTAGAATAGTGCCCTTGAGAGAAATGTTAAATTTCACACCCAGCCTCATTGTCTCTCTCCTCACTTCCTTACCTTACCTTCTCTCTGTCTTTCTGTTTTGCATTCTCGTGTGTGTGTGTGTGTGTGTGTGTGTGTGCATGTGTGTGTGTGTGTGTGTATATGTGTGTGTGTGTGTGTGTACTGCATGTATTTCATGTGTTGGGTGCACTAGTGTGAGTGTGTGTGTGTGTTGAATGTATTTCATGCATTGGGTGCACTAGTTTGTGAGTGGGGAGGTGGTCCCCATATATAAGCCAATGCACATGGAGGCCAGAGGAGTTTTGGTTCTCAATGTTGAGAAACATTGATTGTTTCTTGAGTTCTTAAGTGTTGTTTTTCAAATATTGTCCATTTTGTTATTGACTTTTATTGGCCAATTCACTAAGTAGGCTAGGTTGACTGACAGTGAGGCCCAGAGCCCCACCTGTTTCTATTTCCCCAATGCTGTTATTACATATGTTTACCACCAAGCTTGGCTTGTTCAACATGAGTTCTATGATCAGATTCATGTCCACAGGGTTGCATGGCAATCACTCTTCATATTTCTATCTCCCCAGTCAAATGTTGCCTTTCTCTGACTACCAGGAAAGCAACCTAACTGACTCAAAGCCAACCTGTAGGATCCTGGGTAAACTCTGAACCAGCGTGGACACTCCCTGACCTAAGGTGGGCTGAGGCTTCTGAGACAAGTCTCAGGTAGCCAAGGTCCATGCTAGCAAGGTATTTCACAAGCTTTTGATTCCTTGCGGCTTTTTTTCCCTTTCCTGCTAAAGGAGAATGAACTTGAGAATGGTTAATGTCTTCTCCTGCACACTCTTCATAAACAACTGCAAGCCTCACCTATGGACCAAGAACTTGTCTGATCTGCCATCTTCTGCCGTAAACTAGTGTGGTTCAACTTCAGCACTCATACTTAATTTCTTTGCCTATTTTCAAGGCTCATAAAACAACATTGTTTTTCATTTGCTGGAAATTACCCATCACATATCTCTCTTAAGTAAATATCTAGTGGAAAATATTCACCTCATGAATTTTCATAACATAGCAAATTGAGGCACACCCTCCATTTGTGAAGAAAACTCCTCTCTGGCATTCCTTTGTTTTTCACTAACAAAGTCGGTACTATATAACAGTTATTAATGTTGCATAATATTTTTCAAGAAGTAATATCTATGAGAAAGAATATGCTAGTTGATAACAAAATAAATTGTGTCTATGGGAAACCCTTCTATTCATACAGAAAAGCAACTACAAAGCTGCAAGAATGGTGGCTTGTGCACTCAGTGTCCACAAAGCAAATGTCATCTGATGTGTCAGTGACAATGACCCTTGGAGCCTATTTAATTATTTCTACATCACTACAGTCAGTAACAAGGTCTACTTATACCACTAGTCTGCATAAGGATAGTCACACTATGCATACCTGAAGCCTACAGCCTGCAAGGATCCACAGGACACATAGCCAATGGTTAGAGGAAGGAGATAAAGACAGCATCAACCAAAGCAAAGGTGTAACAAATATTCCAAGTGCAATAGTTACACATTTACGCACCCAATTAGTAGAACCCAGCCCCTAAATGAGAATTAAAGCATCATATAAACATGAGTAAATCACTCTATAGAAAAGAGAGTGATGATATCACATGTTTCCTTAGATAGGTAAAAATAAGTAACAACCTTGGGAAATTGTGTGATTTGGCTCTTTGGGATTAGAAAGCATACATACAAAAAAAAAGAAAGAAAGAAAGAAAGAAAAAGCAAAGGTATTATTTTGTGTACTTGTATTTTCCAGTAAGTCATGTTTTCAAAATCCAAATTTGTATGAAAGGATAGACATGCTGGAGTCTTTCAAAGTCATGCAGGACCTTACTCATGCAGGGATGCTCACAAGAGATTATTCTAGGTTTGAAATTCGCTGACAGAAACCTCAGGTGGAATTATTTATAAAAGTCTCATTTCCTATAATACATGAACCTTAATGTAGGAGGAGGAGGATTAAGATATAAAGGGGAAGAAGAAGGCATACTGTGGAATGAAGGAAAGGGAGGTGGTGAAGGGAGGGAAGGAATGATGAAGAAAACAAAGGGAGAGGAAAAATTGGAGGTGGTTGTGATAGAGGTACATTGTACCATCCATGAAATTATCAAAGGATAAATAAAAGATACTTTAAAAGATAAAAAGAACACAGGGCTGGAGAGATGGCTGAGCAGTTAAGAGCACTGACTGTTCTTCCAAAGGTCCCGGGTTCAAATCCCAGTACCCACATGGCAGTTCACAGCTGTCTGTAATTGCTGGATGTGGTGGTACACACCTTTAATCCCAGCACTTGGGAGGCAGAGGCAGGTGTATCTCTGTGAGTTCAAGGCCAGCCTCATCTACAAAGTGAGTACAGGACAGCCAGAGCTGTTACACAGAGAAACCACCCTGAAGAAGAAGAAGAAGAAGAAGAAGAAGAAGAAGAAGAAGAAGAAGAAAGTAGAGAAATGAAGGAATGAGGAATGCAGAAAGGGCGTGAAGGAAGGAGGAAAGTAGGCAGACAGGCAAGTAGGCAGCAGTCATGAAGGATGGAGGGAAAACGGTCGCATCCTTCCCTCTAGGAGACTTTGCCTCTCACACATGCTGGATGCTTTCTATCAATGCACTTCCTTTATTAGCATTTCCACCCAGACAGCTCCAAGTGTGCTGCTGGCTGTCTTCATTTGTTTTTTATTCCTGTAAGTAACCCCACGACTAAAAGCAAGTTGGAGAGAAAGGGGTTTATGTGAGTTTACATTTTATGATCCAGTCCACTATGAACAGAAGTCGGAACAGGAACCCAATGCAGAAACATGGAATTATGAACTGAAGCAGAGGCTGTGAGGGAATGTTCCCTATTGGCTCATTCCCCATGGCTTCTCAATATCTTTTCTTATACAACCCAGGACCACCTACCTTCCCAGTGGCAGTACTGCACAGTAGACTGGGACCTCCCACATCAATCATTAATCAAGAAAATGCTTCCCCCTAGAGAGTCTCTTACAGACCAATCAGAGGAAGCACTTTTCAATTTAGGTTTTCTCTTTCCAGATAACCATAGCTTGTGTCAAGCTGAAAAAAAAAAAAATCTACCAGTTCTAATTTGTACACAGCTCTCTGACTTCTCCCAAGAAAATGAGCAAACTTGAACACCCAGATTCTCCAGAGTCTTTATTCAGCTTGCCTGGTCTTCTTCTCAGGTAACACACACACACACACACACACACACACACACACACACACACACACA
>CAJQZJ010032828.1:99040-152969 GCA_907164525.1 Lophiomys imhausi
ACACACACACACACACACACACACACACACACACACACACACACACATATACATGTACACACACACTCAACTAAATTGGAAAAGTGCTCCAAAATGGAAATTCCTGCAGTCTATTGCCTTATACTGCAGTTGGTACTCCAAATACAGCACAGCCTTCCTTCATCTCATAGTACACTCAGAAATGGTTATTTTCTTAGGTCCTGAGCTGTTGGTGTTCTTTTCAGGAAGTTGTCACTTGTGCCGATGAGTTCGAGGCTTTTCCCCACTTTCTCTTCTAGTAGATTTAGTGTGTTAGGCCTTATGTTAAGGTCTTTAAGCCACTTGGACTTAAGTTTTATACAACAGGATAAGTATGGGTCGAATTTCATTCTTTTACATGTGGACATCCAGTTGGACCAGCAAAAAATGGAACGTCATGAAACTGAAAAGCTTCGGAAAGGCAAAAGACACTGTCATTCAAACAAAACGGCAGCCTACAGATTGTGAAAAAATCTTCACCAATCCCACATCTGACAGAGGGCTAAATTCAATAATTTACAAAGAACTCAAGAAATTAAATGCCAAGAAACCAAGTAATCCAATCAAAAAATGGGAACAGGGCTAAACAGAGAATTCACAAAGGAGGAATACCTAATAGCTGAGAGACACTTGAAGAAATGCTTGGCATACATAATCATCAGAGAAATGCAATTCAAGAGGACTCTGAGATTCCATCTCACACCTGTCAGAATGGCTAAGACTAAAAGCTCATATGACAGCACATGCTGGCGAGATGTGGAGAAAGGGAAACTCTCCTCCATTGCTGGTGGGAGTGCAGATTTGTGCAACCACTATAGAGGTCTGTCTGGCGATATCTTAGAAAACTAGGAATAGCTCTGCCTCAGGACCCAGCCATACCACTTTTGGGTATACATCCAAATGAGTCCTCACTGAATCACAAAGAAGTTTCTTCATCTATGTTCATAGCAGCCTTATTTGTAATAGCTAGAAACTGGAAACAACCCAGATGTCCCTCAACCAAAGAATGGATTAAAAATCTGTGGTACATCTACACAATGGAATACTACTCAGCTATCAGAAACAATGAAATCATGCAATTTGCAGCCAAATGGATGGAACTAGAGAAGCTCATACTGAGTGAGCTAACCCAGACCCAGAAGGCTGCACATGGCATCTATTCACTTATAGTTAGAATTTAGCTATATAGTACAGAATAACAATACTATAATGACTGCACCAAAGGGAAAATAACCATAGACTTTTTTGTGACTGCTGAAATGAGGTGGGGGACTGTTATGTAGGGACATTCCACTCCAGAGGAGTGGGATGGAAGGGATAGGGGGTAGAGGATGGTAGGGCAGGACTGGGAGGGGCAGAAAGAGGACACTGCGATGGAGATGTAACCTGAAGTAATAAATAAATATTAAAAAAAGAAATGTGTATATATATATTCTTATTTAGGAAATGCAGGGCCCACAGCTTCCAAAACTAAGAAATGACATACCAGTGGCTGCCTGGACAGTTCCCATTTTCTCTCCATACATTACAGCATCAATCTTCAGCCATTTGGCCCCATTTCTCTGACAGACATTGATTGTAGAGCAGGAATTATGAAGGACTTGCCTACCCTGTCTTGGCAGAGCCAAGTTGTCGACTTACCTGCTTCCAAGTTTTGTCCTCTTTAGACAGTATTCTGTCTACAGTTGAAGCAAGTAGTTTTTCTTTCCAAGACATAGGCTTGCCACTAATTCAGCCATCTCCCAGTGGAGATTTTTCAATGCTCATCTTCTACTTGGAGTAGAATAGGGGGTACTGTCAGGAGCTGACATGTCTCGATATCAAAAAAATCTTAAGTTAAGAAAACATCTTTGAATGCCATATTCTGCAGTTCTCTTGAGGTTTTTGAAGACACCCTATCTATCTTTTATATTTAGATAGGCAACTGTTGCTTTTCTCTTAGCAACTTGATTTCTGATTAGCTTAGAAAATAACTGTGACAGACTGTCATAGTACCTGACAAAATGACACACTTGTATGACTATTAGTTTGCATTTCTTAATTATCCTGAACAGTTTATGACGTTTGGTAGCAAAAGGCTGAAACTTCACATTTCATTTTTAAGCATTACTAGGTACAATACCTTTAAAAAGCATTACACTTAATTTTGTATCAATATACAAAGATCAATACCTATGTAGCCCAATACAATCTTAATTTTGCATCTATACAAGAGTCAATACCATTGTGGCCAAATATAATCTTAATTTTGTATCAATATACAAAGATCAATACTGATGTAGCCCAATACAATCTTAATTTTGCATTAATATACAATGATCAATACCAATTTAGCCAAATATAATATTAATGTTGTATCAATATACAAAGGTATAAGGGCATATTCAATAATCTGTCCTTTTTTCTTGATCTTTCCTATATTATGTCTATATCCCATTTTTTTCTCAAGTCTGTTCACTACTACATAGGAGAGAAAGATGGATACAGAACAGAAAAAGAGAGAAGTCCCTGGGTCTAACCTCCAAAACCCATTTAACAAGACCATTTGACAGCTTATAGTCTCTTCCCCTAAATAACAAGATTTTCTATTATCCATCAAATGACCAAAGAGGGGGAAAGCACCCTCCCCACCTTCTGGAGATGGGACATCACTCTCTTAAAATTACTTCCTGCTGATTTGGGACGTAGTAAACCTGTTTGGGGCCCAAATAAGAATGGAAAAATGGTTAAAAACGTTAATAGAATCATTTGATGTTCAGTCCTTTTGTGCTCAGCTATTTAAATGTCCTAAGAAGTTTGTAGACAGAAGATGATCTTCAGGCCTTTACTGAAGTTCTGGCTGGAGCAGTCTGTGGAACTGAACGATCTTAGCGATTTTGAGTTGTTGTGGTTGTAGACTTTTGAGGAAACAGCTATTGAGGAAGTCTGCAAGGCTGGATCGTCTGAGCCACTTGTCTTCTTTGGTGTCTGATCTGTTTTCTTCTGAGGTATCCCTTTCAGGTCTCTGAGGTGGTTGAAGAATAGATAGCTAGAGTCTCATAGTTAAACTTTGAGTTGTTTAGGAATCAAACGGGTGTTCTGGATAAGATGTTTTTAAAATTGTGATGCAAGTTAGTATGAAAGCTGAGTTAGATATAGAACTTTAAACTCATGGAGATGGTTAGATAGTAGAATGTTAAAGTCAGGTGCCAAATACATATGGACTGGACATTGAGAATGTATGCTAAGCCATATAACTCTCATAATTGTGGCCTATTTATTTCTGTTGTTTTGTACTGTATTTATTGTTATAAGAGAAAGAACCATTTGTTGGATTGAAAGAGGGAGCTGTTGGGGAGAAAAAGATATACCTTAAACTTAAAAAAATTTAAAAAATAAAAAATAAAAAAGGGTAGAAGATGGGGGGTTGAGGGGGAAGAGGGTAGGAGGGTGAGACTGGGGGGGATTAGGGAGGGAATTGTGATTTAGATGTAACTTGAAGAAACAAAAAAATAAATTATAAAAAATTTAAATAAAAATAAAAAAATAAATAAATGGTTATTTTCCCCCATGATCCTTCAATCAAAAGACTGAATTATTCACTGCCTGCCAATTCCTGACCTGCTGGCATAATTCTCAGTTTACTGCAAACCCCAAGACTTCATCTCTTGTCCTAGACACAGGACACAGTACCTAGTGCCCAGCACACACCGTCTCGACAGCAGCTATTCCTTCACGATCATGTTCGTCATCCTTTGAAAATAGTCAAGATCTGTCTATTGGCCATCAAATTTACTCTCTGGAACCCCTTGTTAGAACACCCTGGCACTTCCAGCCCCAGCCAAGAAAAAAATCTGTAGCATTGCAGGAATTCAAGCTTGAACTGCTTTGAGGCTTGGTTCAAGACAGCTTAACTGCTGTCACACATTAACCAGCACACTCCTCTATCCAGCCCCTTTAACTGCTTTTGTCTTGTGAGTCAGTATTCAGTGTTTTTTAAGCTGCCTAAAAAGTAGGTTCTCTTGCAAAGTATGTGTCAGTCCCAGTCTCTGAGTCTAGGACAATGAGACAATGCCCAGACTGTGCATTAAGCAAGTGATATCACAATGGTGTGTGTGTGGGGGGTATAATCCAAGTTCTTTTACTTTTCAAGCATAATGGCTCATAATATTAATGTTGTTTAAGAAGCTATACAGATAGCTCAATGTGTAGGGAACTTTCAGCTGCTTTGTATGTTGTTTTGTTCAGCTCCAAGGTTCTCACACACTAGCACTTCTCACTGGAATGATTGACAATACCAAGTTTTGTGTCCAAAAGTATCTGTTTCAGTTCATTAAAGGTGAGCCCAAGACTGCAGAATCCGCACTGCTAACAAAATTCCAGCTAAAACTGTCACTAGGAGAGAAGCACCCTTTGAATATTCAGGGCTAGATTATTTACTTAATATGATCATAAAAACAAATTTTACCAATTAGGTAATATATTATTGATTCCAAAACTGCATGTGACCCATCCTATTGTTATACACTACATAGAATTAGCTAGTTTATAATGCACACTAATTTTTGACCTTTCTTGTTACCCAAGCAGCATGACACAGACAACAGCTGGCTCCAGGGAGAAAAACTTTCGCATAAAGATCACTGAGAGTGATCTAAATGTTACGCACATGTGCCCTAATTTAACTGAACTATACCTGCATATTAGAGTCCCCTGGGGATCATGTAAATGATACACGTGTTTGATTCTCACCATCAAGAAATGCTAATTCTTCACTGAGTAGGAGTCTAGGTAAAATTAGACTTTATTTCTTAGAGCAGTTTTAGGTTTGCAGACATATTAGACAAGCACTAACCATTCCCATGTGCTTCCTCTCATCACAGGCATACTTTTAGTATTGCCACCTTGCCAGGATATTTCCTTGCTGCTGCAAAGGCAACTGGTCTGATGTCTTTGGGTAGACCCAACCCAGCAGTCAAAGCAGTGTATGTAAAGAGAAAAGGGGAATAGCATAACCACTGGAACCCATAACTGATTGTCCAAACGCCAATTACTAAATGCCATGATTTGTGTTCTGTTGTTGTGATGAGTACCAAGACAAAAATTACCTTAGAGGGAAAGGATATATTTTTTCTTACAGGTTGCAGTCTATCGGCCATACTGAGGAAGCCAAGGCAAGAACTAAAAGCAGGGACCATGGGGAAATCATGCTTACAATCTTAATTAACTGCTTATCTTACAAATTCCCAGTCCACCTGTTTAGAGGCCACACTGTCCACAGAGAGGTCATTGCTGCTACGTCAACCAGCAATGTTTCCAAAGCCCCACAGACATGCTGACCACAGGACAGTCTGATGGAAGCAATTCCTCAACTAAGTTTCTTCCTCCGAGAAAACTCCAGTTTGTGTCAAACTGGTATCACTAGCCAGCGTGTTACAGGGTGGTAGTTGGGAATGCCAGGCACTTCTAACACCTGCTGGTAGAGAGACTGGATGAATGCATAATCTCAGAGTTTTTGTTTGTTTGTTCAATTGTTTGCTTTTTTTTTTTTTTACTTTCAGACTTTCCAATAATTGTATATCTGACTTCCAGATATCCAATGTAAGGTCTTTTGTACACCACTGTCCCTTGTTACTGGGAGGAATTGTTTTCAAGATCTACTGCAGGTGACAAACTCTAAAGACACTCAAGTCCGTCATGTAAAATGATGGGGTATTTGAATATAACCGATGTGTATCTATCTTTATTCTTTGATTCTTCTCCATTGCATACAATGCTTAATATACCATATATGCTGTGTAATAGCTGTGATACTATATTATTTAGGAGATAATGATACATGAGAAATACTCTGTTCCAGTGCCACAGAAGCAATTTATGTTTCCATAACATTTGCTCTCATAGATGATAGTATCCATGAGGGTAGAAGTCACCAGTACAAAGGCCAATTGTACTGTGTAACAATTTAGCAGCACTCATCAATAAGCAAGAAAAAGGCAAAGGAATAGGAAAATCAGCACTTCCTTTGCCCTTTCTAAAGACTGAGCTCTTTAGAGGATCATGGACACTGATCTTACAAGTTGGTTTCACCTCCATGAAACTCACTCTCAAGATCACTGAGATCAGAGCTATTTCCTGTGAATATACCATGCAGCTGTGATTTGATTTGCTCCAAATATGGTATGAGGAGAAGCACATTCTTCCTTCCAGAAAGGAGTTCTATACAAGATGGAAAAGCAAGCAGTACAATTACATTATAATTGACTCTAATTGGCTCTCCCACGGGCTGTTAAACTCTTTATCTGTAGCCCAGTAGCACATTAGGGCACTTTTAACACCTCTATCTTGCCTTGTAGAACACAAGAGAAAGTCTACCTCCTACACACCCCACACCTAGGGATCTGAGCCTTTGGAAACTTAGCTTCTCTGAGCAAACAAAGGGACAATGGTTGCAGCAGCCATGCAGAGGAGTACTCAGGGGTAGATGTGAAACTTCCCACTGATTGACAACTACAAAAAAAGGAAAGTCTTTAACATGTTGTTTTCTATTAATCTAATCCTTGACAGATTCATACACATATAGAATATATTCTAGTCATCCCTCTCATACATTTGTAGAATTTTTGAAAAGTTGACACATTGTCCAAGAAGCATGTCCAGCTTTTATTGATTCCAGGTTGTGGCTAGGCACAACTGGAGATAGGAGATGGAGATGAGGTGTAGGATCTAGCATGGAGAAAAGGATAAAGTAAGAAAACACCAGGACTCAAAACGACTGGGTGAGCTGAACTAGGAATGGGGTTGGCTGTTAACCTTGGCACAAAAAAAGAAAAAAGAAAAAGAAAAAGTAGCAAATATCAGAGATTTGAAAGGATACAGTAAGTACAATAAGTGACCGGAGCTCCACCATAGCCAAGGTGGAGCAATTGCCTATTTTTCTATATTAAAGACAAGTCTCCCATAAAGAACCACTTTTTCTTTCTTTTTTTTTTATAAATACTTTATTTTTTTTCTTCAAGTTACATCTCAGTCACAAACCCTTCCCTATTCCCCCTTCCTATCCCACCCTTCCGCCCTCTTCCCCCCAGCAGTTTCCCCTTTCAGTCCAACAGATGGTTCCTTCTCTTATAACAGTAAATAATATACAAAACAACAGATATAAATATGCCACATTTATGAGAGTTAAATGGCCCAGTATACCTTCCCAATGTCCAGTTTATACTTATTTGGCCCCTGACTTTAACATTCTACTATCTAACCATCTCCATGAGTTTAAAGGTCTATATCTGACTCAACATTCATACTAACTTGCAACACAATTTTAAGAGTATCTTCTTAGATCTATAACACCCTCTTGATTCCTAAACAACTCAAAATTTAACTATGAGACTCTAGCTATCTATTCTTCAACCATCTCAGAGACCTGAGAGGGATAAATATATCTGCTTATATAGGAAGTGCAGGGCCTGCAGCTTCCAAAACTAAGAAATGACACACCAGTGACTGCCTGGACAGTTCCCATGTGAAGCTCTGGCCTCTTGATACCAACCGTCTAAAACTGTCTAGGATAGTTAAGTAAAACAAACTCCTAGTCATGCAAACATGTCACTTTGTTAGCTACTATGACAGTCTATCACAGATATTCTCTAAACTACTCCGTAATCAAGTTGTTAAGAGACAAGCAACATTTGCTTATCTAAATACAAGAGATGGATAGGGCATCTTCAAAAACCCCAAGAGATCTGCAGAATATGACATTCAAAGATGTTATCTTAAATTAAGATTTTCTTTTTTTTTGATATCGAGACATATCAGCTCCTGACAGCACCCCCTATTCTACTCCAAGTAGAAGATAAGCATTGAAGAATCTCCAGTGTGAGATGGTTGAATTAGTGGAAAGCCTATCTTTTGGCATGAAAAAAACCCTTGCTCCAACTGCAGACAGACTTCTGTCCAAAAAGGACAAAACTTGGTAGCAGGGAAGTCGACAGCCTAACTCTGCCAAGACAGGGTAGGTAAGTCCTTCATAATCCCTGCTCTACAACAAATGTCTGTCAGAGAATCAGGACCCAAAGGCTGAAGACTGATGCAGGAATGTATGGAAAGAACCACTTTTTCTATAGGACTTCCATAGATTCAAAGGTAGCAAGGACTAATGCTTGACATGTCATCAGACAGCACTGTACACCTATAGCCTACTTTTTTTTTCACTTTTCTATAATCTACCTACCTGTGGACTCTTGCAAATGTATATGGTAAATGGCTTCTTTACTAAAGTAAAAACTACTAGTAAAAACTCATGTAGTGGATTCCATAGTGGACTATGATCTTGTTTGGAATAGTGAACTATGATTTTATAGTGGTCCCAAATCTTGTTACTGAGTCATACTTACTGATATTCGAATTGCTTCAGAATAAACAATCTCTTATTCCTTTTGAGGCAAGAGCTATATTTTATGTCAACATTATCAAAGGAAGAAGGCCAGCCCCAGGGAGCAGTTCAGGAGAAACAGCAAAGGTTGAGACTCTTGCAGTTTGTTCTGTTAGAAGAAAGGAGTAACAGTGGGCACAAGACAACTAGACAAAAATGCTGTACAGTAAGGAGTTACTGCAGGCCAGAGAGAGGCCTGGGAATCACTAAGAGAAACCATGGGAATAACAACTTCTAAGAAGACCCAGTCCCATGAGATGACATAATATGATTTATTGAAGACATTCCCTGAAGTGTGAGCAGTTTCTGGGCAGCAGTGAGACCAGTAGATCTCTAAGATTTGGGTTGGAAGTAGTCCACATATGAAGTGGTCAGGATAAAAGTAGCTTTATCAAACCAGAATGTATTGGGTTCATCCCAAAGCCATATTGATAATGCTCAGTGAATTCCTAGTACTTGCAGCATCAGATTTAGTAGAGGACCACATGCTACTCTAGTGATTATGTTTTCTCACAATGTGTTGAGAAATTATACACAAAAAATAGTCCATGGTTATTAGGGAGCAATTTCAGTGTTACAACTCAAGAAGACTGCAGTTGTGTGCAGCTGAACCTTCACTATGATACTGCACCAAAGAGAAGACAGAATTGAGGAATAGGAGGCAAAATACATGGGTAGAGAAACAACACTTCCATTGCTGGGTTCAACTCTGTCCTCAAAAGTCTCACAGGGGTTGTGTTTCTATCTCTTTTTTATGGCCACCATGTGAACTTTGTTGTTTATTAATAGCTTGTTCCATTGACCTAGGTAATGCTTACTCAGTAACAGAGAATAGTCCAAGACACACCAAGACAAAGTTCTCAACACAAATATTTATTTGCACTATAGGGCAAAAGGCAGGGAATAGAAGAAAAAAAAACAGGAGATAGAAGATGGAGAAGGGGAAGGGAACAAAGGATAAGGGAAAGCAATATTTGCTCCTGAGGGACAAAGGGTTGCCTCTGGATCAGCACCATGTTTGCCATGGTTAAGACTACTAGAGCCCTTCATATTCTTCTTAGAGAGTGTGTTTGATAAAAAAGAGCATCTTAAATTTTTGTTGTTTACCTTTTAATATATAGCTAGAAAGCTAATAAGTATCATTATATATCTTTGTCTTTCCACTGTTCTCCTCTGCAGTTCCTCCCTCCTCATTCTTCTCTTATTCCTCTTTTAAAATCATTTTCCTGAGGTATCATTCAGAACATAGAAATATCAGATAAGGTGAATAGACCAAAAGATGAGGACTCAGTCCATTGGCCTGAACCAAGCATTCAAATAAGTAATCCATGTTTGCCAACATTTGTCAAATCTGCCATATTGATTTTAAAGGATGAAAAATGGAGCACTGTGGGTGGGGAGATCCAGGATGACAGGAGCTGGCACAGACACAGTTTGAGTTCTTGGAAAATAGGTACAATATCGCAGAAATATAAACAAGATGAGCAACAACCTGAGAAGCATGAACCCACAGGGTCTCACATGGCTAACCCAGGGACTAGTGGGAGTTCCTGGGCAAGACTCACAGACACTCAGGGAAACAGACCTCCCAACAGTGCAGGGTCCGCCTGGATCCGAGGCCGTGGGGCCTGCCGCAGAATTTGGCATAAACCATTCAAATACCCAGTGAGTGGCTTCAAATCCCAGACAGGGGTACTCACCAGCCTCCAGAGCACCCAGCTTCCACGCTGGCATTCCATCACCAAAAAGAAGACCAGCAGAGCTATGGGACAGGTATATTCTCAGGGGATCCATTATGGAGGTGGCAGAGTGCATTCTGAGCTACAGGAGAGCTGTGGGATCACCTCGATTTATCTCCAGAGTGGTGGCAATGTGGGAGGTGTAAGCATATCTGGGCATACCCAGAAAGGGTTTGGACATACAGTTCCCTCTACTGGATATACAATCAGGTGGAAGAGCATTGCACCCAGACAGGGCAGAGGGCTGCTCTTCCTGCACTGGTGCAATGTCCCACAGGTCCAATCACTGCAGGGCATTGGCAGGCATCCCCAACCACTAGATAGAGGTACCTCTCTGCTTCCTGAGCACCCAGATTTCACACAGTTATGCCAGCACCTAAAAGAGAACTAGCAGTGCCACTGAAACAGTAAGATCAGAGCGGGCTAAAAGGCAGATGGTCAAGGTAAAAGTCTGCAGAACTCCACTGAGTCCAAGCCCAGAGGACAGGTGTTCATATTGGAGCCAGTGCACCTTGACCCTTCTAGGTGGGATACCCTGTCTTCAGCATCTACAGCCCCTGGGAGGGAGCAGTGATTTCTTGTTCTTTGTGCACCGCCTGAGTGATTCAGACTAAAAGGGCTTACTGCTTAGGGCCGAGAGGCACAGAGGTGCCCAGGAGACCACCTAGAAGTCACCTGGAGGGACCACGACCACAGACCTGACCCTCCAATCAGACACATGAGTGGCAGAAGATCTGCTGCTCTAGCCTGCAATCTGTGGCTCTCAGAGCCCCACTAACATCACTAGGAAGACTGGCTATAACCCAAAACTCTAAAGCTGTATTAAAGTACTCCATCCAATCCCCGACCTGAGTTCCCAGTTGGGACACAACAGGAAAGGGTGAACTTCAGGGGGCCAACTGAGACCCAGCATCCATCTCAAGAACCTACCTAGCTTGTATTGAGCTACAGACCACAAAGACTATATGGACTCTACAACAAAACTCCCTCCTTGGCACCAGGTCCAGAAGACATCAGGAACAATTAGCTAAGGACAACCAGATGGCTAAAGGTCAGCAAAAGAACAAAACTGACAAAAATCAGGGAAATATGACTCCAACAAAATTCAGCAAGGTTAATACAGCAAGCCCTTAACATCCCACCACAGCTGAAATACATGAAAATGATGACAAATCTATACATAGGAAAATGGTAGAGTCCTTGCAAGAAAAAAATTAAATCACTGAAATAATTTAAAGAATCTTACATTTTACAAATGAAAGCAATGGAGAAGACCATTGGAGATCTCCAAGCCAACTCACTCCAACATGAATGGGAAAGAGACAAGGCAATGAAAGATTTGAAAGATTTGCAGACAAAGACAAACAAATTGGAGCAGGAAACATATAAAATGAATAAAATTGTTGAAGACTTGAAATTGGAAGTGGAAGCAATAAAAAAAATTAAAACACACAGTGACAATCCTGGAGGTGGAAAATCAAGGAAAGAGAACAGGAACTAGAGACATGAGTATCAAAAACAGATATAAGAGATGGAAGACAGAATCTTGGGTTTGGAAGATTCAATTGAAGAAATCAGTACAACATCCAAAGAAAATGAGAAATCTAAAATACTTCTCACCCACAACATCCAAGAAATCAAGGACTCAATGAAAAGTCAAAACCTAAGAATTATAGGCATAGAAAGAGAAGACACCCAACTCTAAAGTCCAGGAAACATCTTCAACAATAGTTGAAGAAAACTTTCCAAACCTAGACAAAGAGATGCTGGTAAAATTCCAAGAGGCATACCAGAAGATTAGACCAGAAAAGAAATTCCTCTCTCCACATAATAATTGAAACTCCAAATGTACAGAGCAAAGAAAGAATATTAAAAGCTGTAAGAGAAAAAGATCAAGTAACTTATAATGGCAGACCCATCAGAATTACAGCTGACTTCTCCTCAGAAACTTTAAAAGTCAGACGGGCCTGGGCAGACATCCTACAAGCCCTAAAAGAACATAGGTGCCCAGCCAGACTACTATACTCAGCAAAACTCTCTATCAACATAGATGGAGAAAACAAGATATACCATGACAAAACCAAATTTAAACAGTATCTACCCACAAATCCAGTCCTATAGAAGATCCTATAAGGAAAATTCCAAACCTGAGAAGATAACTACACCTAAGAAAGCAGAGGAAGCAAAAAACTCCACTGCAGCTAATCCAAAAGAAGCACAAAACCACCACCTACATCAAAATAACAGGAAATAATAACCTTTGGTCATTAATATCCCTCAACATCAATGGACTCAGCTCCCCAATAAAAATACATATGCTTACAGAATGGATCTGTAAACAAGACCTATCATTTTGCTGCATACAAGAAATGCATCTCACTCACAAAGATAGATGCTACCTCAGAGCAAATGGCTGGAAAAAGGTTTTCCAAGCAAATGGAAGCAGGAAGCAAGTTGGAATAGCCATCCTAATATCAAATAAAATAGACTTTCAAATGACGTTAATAAAAAAGATAAGAGAAGGGCACTACATACTCATCAAAGGAAAAATTCATCAAAATAACATGTCAGTACTGAATATCTATGCCCTAAATACAAGGACACACATATTTTTAAAAGGAACTCTTCTGAAGCTTAAACTACACATTGATTCCCACACATTAGTAGTGGCAGACTTTAACACCCCACTTACAACAATGGACAGGTCATTGAGACAGAAACCAAACAGATAAATAGTGAGACTAACAGAGGTCATGAAACAAATGGACCTAACATAAATCTACAGAATGTTTCACACAAACACAAAAAATGCATCTTCTTCTCAGCACTGCACAGAATCTTCTCCAAAATCGACCATATAGTCAGACAAAAACCTCAACAGATACAAGAAAATAGAAATAACCCCTTGTATCTTATCAGACCATCATGGAATAAAACTGGACTTCAACAACAACAGAAATAACAGAAAGCTTACACATTCATGGAAACTGAACAACTCTCTATTCAATGACTACTGGGTCAGGGAAGAAATAAAGAAGGAAATCAAAGACTTCTTAAAATCCAATGAAAATGAAGGCACAACATACCCAAACCTATGGGACATAATGAAAGCAGTGACACGAGGAAAATTCACAGCACTAAGTGCCTTCTAAAAGAAAATTGTGAAGGACTTACCTACCCTGGAGATGGTTAGATAGTAGAATGTTAAAGTCAGGGGCCAGATGCATATGGACTGGACATTTGGAATATATGCTAAGCCATATAACCCTCATAATTGTGGCCTATTTGCTTCTGTTGTTTTGTATTGTATTTATTGTTATAGGAGAGATAACTATTTGTTGGACTGAAGGGGGGAGCTTTCGGGGGGAAAAAGATCTACCTTAGACTAAAAAAAGAAAGGATAGAGGATTGGGGGGTTGAGGGGGAAGAAGGTGGAAGGGTGGGACAGGACGGGGAGTAGGGAAGGGATTGTGACTGAGATGTAACTTGAAGAAATAAAAAATAAATTATAAAAAAAGGAAAGAAAATTGTGATAGCTCATATTAGCAAATTAGCAGCAGAACTGGAAGAAGTGAGAAAAAAAGAAGCAAACACTCCCAAGAGGAGCAGAAGGCAGGAAAACATCAAACTTAGGGCTGAAATTAACAACTTAGAAACAAAAAGAACAATACAAAGAATCAATGGAACCAAGAGTTGGTTCTTTGAGAAAATCAACAAAATAGACAAACCCTTAGCCAAATTAACTATAAGACAGAGGTGAAATACCCAAATCAATAAAATCAGAAATGAAAAGGGAGAAATAACAACAGACATTGAGGAAATTTAGGTCTTACTTTAAAATATGTGCTCTACAAAATTTGAAAACCTAAGTGAATTAGACAATTTTCTTGATAGATTCTACCTATCAAAGTTAAATCAAGATCAGATTAACAGATTAAAAGTCCTATAACCCCCAAGGGAATAGAAAGTCATTAAATTCTCCCAACCAAGGAAAGCCTGGGGCCAGATTTTTTCAGCACAGAATTCTACTAGACCTTCAAAAAAGAGCTAATATCAATACACTTCAAACTCTTCCACAAAATAAAAATGGAAGGAACACTACCAAACACTTTCTATGAGGCCACAGTCATCCTGATTCCTAAGCCACACAAAGACCCAACAAAGAAAGAGAACTTCAGACCAATCTCCCTCATGACCATAGATGCAAAATTACTCAATAAAATACTTGCAAACCGAATCCAAGAACACATCAAAAGTTTCATACACCATGATCAAGTAGGCTTCATCCCAGGAATGCAGGGATGGTTTAACATACGAAAATCAATCAACATAATTCATCATATAAAAAACCTCAAAGAAAAAACTACATGATCATCTCATTAGATGCTGAAAAAGCATGTGACAAAATCCAACATACTTTCATGCTGAAAGTCCTGGAGAGAGCTGGCATACAAGGACCATACCTAGAAATAATAAAGGCAATATACAGTAAGCAAGTAATCAAAATCAAATTAAATGGAGAGAAAATAAAGTATTTCCTCTAAACTCAGGGACAAGGCAAGGATGCCCACTCTTCCCATACACCTTCAACATAGTGCTTGAGGTTCTAGAGTAATAAGACAACTAAAGGAGATCAAGGGGATACAAATTGGAAAGGAAGAAGTCAAATTATCCCTATTCACAGATCATATGATAGTATACATAAGTGAACCCAAAACTTCCACCAGAGAACTAGCACAACTGATAAACACCTTCAGCAAGATGGCTGGAGACAAAATTAATTCAACAAAATCGGAAGCCCTTCATTACACAGAAGGTAAATGGGCTGAGAAAGAAATTAGGGAAACAATACCCTGCACAATAGCCACGAACAATATTAAATACCTAGAGGTAACTCTAACCAAGCAAGTGATAGACCTGTATGACAAGAACTTCAAGTCCTTGAAGAAAGAAATTGAAGAGGACATCAGAAGATGGAAAGATCTCCCATGCCCATGGATAGGTAAGATCAACATAATAAAAATGGCCATCCTGCCAAAAGCAATATACAGATTCAATGCAATTTCTATCAAAATACCAACACAATTCTTTACCGACCTGGAAAAAACAATTCTCAACTTCATATGGAATAACAAAAAAACAAAAACAAAAAAAAAACATCTGGAGGTATCACCATCCCAGATTTCAAGCTATACTACAGAGCAATAGTAATAACAACAATATAGTACTGGTATAGAAACATACCAGTTGATGAATGGAATCAAATTGAAGACCCACAAATGAACCCACACACCTATGGTCACTTAATTTTTGACAAAGAAGCTAAAATCATACACTGGAAAAAGACAGCATCTTCAACAAATGGTGCTGGTCTAACTGGATGTCCACTTGTAAAAGAATGAAATTAGACCCATACTTATTACCTTACACAAAACTTAAATCCAAGTGGATCAAAGATCTTAACATAAAGTCGGACACTAAGTGTAATAGAAGTGAAAGTAGGTAAAAACCTCAAATTCATTGGCACAGGTGACAACTTCCTGAACAGAATACCAATAACTCAGGCTCTAAGAGGAACAATCAATAAATGGGACCTCATGAAACTGAACAGCTTCTGTAAGGCAAAAGACACTGTTATTAGAATAAAACAGCAACCTACAAACTGGGAAAAGATCTTTATCAACCCCACTTCTGACAAAAGGCTAATATCTAAAATGTATAAAGAACTCAAGAAAATAAACACCAAGAAACCAAATAATCCAATAAAATAATTGGAAACAGCTGAACCAAGAATTTACAAAGGAGGAATCTCTGATGGTTGTGAGACACTTGAAAAAATGCTCATTATCCTTAATCATCACAGAAATGCAACTCAAGATGACTCTGAGATTCCATCTCACACCTGTCAAAATGGCTAAGATCAAAAATTCAAATGACAGCACATGCTGGCAAGGTTGTGAAGAAAGGGGAATACTCCTCCATTGCTGGTGGGAGTGCAAACTTGTACAACCACTGTGGAAATCAGTTTGGTGATAGCTTAGAAAACTTGGAATAGTACTACCTCAAGAACCAGCCATACCACTTCTGGGTATACATCCAAATGATACCTCGCCATACCACAAGGACATCTCCTCAACTATGTTCATAGCAGCTTTATTTGTAATAGCTAGAAACTGGAAACAAACCAGATGTCCCTCAACTGATGAATGGATTAAAAAAAAAAAAAACCTGTGGTAAAATTATACAATGGAATACTACTCAGCTGTCAGAAACAAGGAAATCATGCTAATTTGCACCCAAATGGATGGAACTAGAAAAGCTCATCCTGAATCAACTAACCTAGACTCAGAAAGATGCACATGGCATCTACTCACTTATAATTGGATTTTAGCCATATTGTACAGGATAACTATCCTACAACCAACACACCAAAAAGAACAGGAACATAGACTTTGTTACCCGTTAGTGGGACAGTTTGCCCTGGAGGTGCTACAATTTAGTCCCCCAGTGCAAGAGAAAGTTCTTAGTCCTCATATCACTGCTGAACTGAAGGGGGCTGATATGTGGGGACACCCCATTCTGGAGGAGTGGGATGGGTGGGAGGAGGAGAGGGTGGGAGGGTGGAACCAGGAGGGATGGAAAGAGGGCATTGTGATGGAGATGTGTAATAAATAAACACAAAAAAAAGAAGCAAAAAAAGAAAAGAAAATGGAACACTGTGCCTCTGCCACATGCTCATGCTTCTTTACACTGAGTTTGCTATGTTTGTAGTGGGGAGAAGGTGGATTTCTTTTTCTGTTTCTGTTGTAAACTGCCTGTGAATTCTGCATTTGTATGGGTAAAGTAATAACACCAATTCAACAAATTTGCTAAAGTAGTGAATGTACTATTAATGCCAAATTTTAAAGTAGGTATCCCTCTGCAGTCTAGGACATTGGCTTCAGAACTCCCTTTCTGTGACCAAAATACATCAAAACCTAATGTAAAATGGTATATAACAACCCTATATCTTCCCATGTATTTTAAATTACCTTAGATTACTTAAAAGCCCTAAGCCTAAATATATGGTATATTAACAGTTACTATAATGCATCATTTAGAAAATAATACCAGGAAGGTGGGAAAGTCTGTGCATCCTTATTATAGGCTTATAGACTTGGTTTTCAAATCATTTTGATTTGATATTGTTTACATCTGTAGACATAGAGCATGGAGGTGCGGAGGGTAGAGATACATGGATGCCTTTTTTCCAGAAACTTAACTAATGGAAAATGCAAAGTACTGTTTTCTTCATTTATTACTATAAGACTCATTCCCTCATTGACAAGTTCTGCCAGACCACTGGAAGTGTTCATAGGTATTCTGGATAATAAAGAATAGAAAGATCTCTCATTGAGGTCTTAGTTCACCAGTGTTCTTCAGCATGGGAAGCCATAAACTCCACATGGTTCCTACTTGAAATGTGGTCAGTTGAAAATGAGATGGACCATGTCAAATCCACATAGAAGATTTTTGAAATGTCTTCATCTAGATTCCATGTTGGGTGGTAGCACTTTTTGTGAGTGGGGTTAAGTAAAATGTCATTAAAATATTTCCACTCTGTGTTAGTGTTCTCGGGCTCCTTCTAACAATGCCTCCTTAGGGAGCATAAACAGCAGACATACATCTCATTGTTCTGCAGAAGACGAGTCTATAACCTAGGCTGTAGCAGTTATGTTCCTCCTTAAGACTGTGAATATTTTCCTGGGTTTGGAGGTGCTTTTTTTCTTCTTAAATCTATTCATGCTACTTTCCCTGTATAAAAATCTGTCTTTGTCTGATTGTTTTGTACAGACATCAACCATAAATCAACTGATTCCATTCTAAGTGTCACAACACAGATTAATTTTTATTTCTGAAAAATGAGTATTAGAAATGTAAAATAACATATATAGATCACAATAATTTTCTGTTGAATCATTTCTAGGAAATACTTCTCTCCCCAGGGACCAATGGTCAGGGAACAGGGCTACTGTGGAGGCAAGGGAATGAGGGAATGGCAAAATTTTCTAGAATGAATTTCCTTGAAAATATATCAACCTACTATCTGGCATGGTCAGAATTTCCATAATTCTACAAAAAGTATATACCTCAGCTGCAAGTGAGCAGAAGATTATTTTTTTGAGTGCTCTGATTTTCTGAGGGTTGGCTATGAGGAGGATAAAACCCATTTTATTCATGATTCATTTATACATTTATTTACCCCCACACATATATTTATTCATATTATATTTAACTATTTTGAGGGCCTCCATGCTGTACTTGTAGAATAACTTAGAAATCTACTTAAGTAGGCAGAGTATGGAAATAGAGGTAGGAAGGTCGTTTTGAAATAAGCAGTTAGACAATACAGTGAGCTATTGAGACCGAGGAGTGAAGAGGTCGGGGAAGACAGAGATGGATTAATTTGAAGAAGAGACTAGGGCCATACTCAGGCTCATCCTACTTAATTCTTCCATATTTCTTAGCCACATGGAAATATTGACTTTTCTAAAGAAAGTTTTTGCCCAGAATTTAGATATGAACTATTCTCACTACATTTTTTTTTTTATCATTCTTGTCAACACTTCCTGACACTGTTAATATTCAGAACCTGTGGGAATTTCTGTTTTCCCAAAGTAGTGGTTGGGAGAAAGTTGTTACCAATCCCTAGTCTTTTTATTGTTGGGCAACAAAATTATTCTAATTCATCAAAGATAAGCATAAAAAACTCTTGAAGAGCATTGGTATTTTATTTTCTGTTTGGCTGAACTGGATCTAGGTGGTCTCCAGTGTCAAATGCATGCTTAGGTGTGTACTGTCTCTTTGGAAGCACTGGTCTGGTAAGGGGGACTTCTAACAATGCCCTGCTACACTGAAGCCCTTAGACACACAGTTACTCAGAACTAAAATTAACTGCAGCCTCTTAATTCCAGGATTCTTAATAACCCCATGTAGCACAGGGAGCTTTGGTAGGCGTCCTAATCTCCCTAGACTGACCTCCTTACCTCCCTCCTCATCACCATGGCAAAGTACATTCCATTTTCAGAGATGAGACACAAAATGATTCCAACTCCACAGCAGTGCCCAGAGGAGATAAGGCTGCACTGCATTAACCTTCCCACCCTATGTGCTCCCTATGGCAAGAGCAGGGAAAACAAGGAACAAATTAATTTACATTCTAACAGACATGGTGTAGGACCATTCCTAGATTTTGATCTAATGCTGTCCTCTCTGGTCCTCAGGTCTCTGGCAAAGATTTCTCTTGAACAAAAGGACAGTTCAGTCACATATTTTATTTCAATCAAAGATTTAGGAGACATATATTTCTTGATATAATTGACAGCTACATGTTTTTCTAAATGCTTACAAAAGCATACATTAAAATTGTATGACAGGTTTTAAGTAAATCAGTTAAAGTCTTGACACAGATAACTGGTCAAAAACAAATGCTATAACAATGTCCAGTAAAAGTGAACTAGGTATCAATTCATTGGACAATGATAACTCTAATAATATTCTACCATGTGTTTGTGAGTTAATATGAGAAAAGGAACATGGCATCTTTCAAGTTCAAGTAAGAAAAGATGGACTTTTACCCCATTTTTCTTTATGTTTTAACCAAACTGGCTTACTAAAAAGCCACTAATCTCTCCACATGATGGCTGTGCTTAGCATGGTTTCTTCAGTGTAAGGAATTGAACCCAGAGCCTTGTACATGCCAAACAAGCACTTTACCCTTGAGCTATATTCATAGCACTCTTTTACTTTTGATTTTGAGAAAAGGTATCACTAAATTGGTGGAGTAGAGTTGAACTTCCTCTGTATCCCAGGCAGGTCTCCATCTTGAAATCATCCTCCTTCAGTCTCTAAAGTCGCTAGGATGACAGGTCTGTACCAACCAATCTGATATATTTCTTGTTATAGTTCATCAGAACTGTTCCAATATAAGTCATTGCTATGAAACTCTATTTTTTAAGAGAGCCCAGGTTTTGATATTTCTCCAGCTGAGTGCCCTTTAATTCCTGTTTCAGGACCTGTGTGGTAGCTTCATACTGAATTTATTTAAACTACATTGAATTTGTTTCATCACAGTTGTCTGTGGTCACACCCAGTACCCTGGACATCTTGAGCCCCTCTAACTATAGCTTTGGATTTGTCATTGTGAGGCTGCCAGCCATAATGAAAGCTTAGTAGCCTAGGACTCCACTTACCTTATGTTACACATATACACAGCCTTTTCTCACAGTGCATCTTGGCAGGCTGGGACCTCCACCCGCACAGTGCTGTACCTATACCATCCTTCTGACACCTCCTTGACAAGCCTATGGCAATACTCTGTTTCCATTCAAACATGCCTTGGAACATATACAGAAACTATAGGGAATAGACCCAATCCAGCCCAAGACAGTTTTGAGTAGATTCACAGTAAGCCAAACTATGCCCTCTCAGTAAAGTTTCAAGGAAAATCCCCATTGTCCATCGTAAGCCCATGCACAGGCATATAAATGTGTGTATGATTAAAATAAGATGCATCAAAGGAAAATGTGTGTGCAGTAGAGAAAGGCTCACCCATACTTGTCACTTAAAGAAGAGTGCATCTCATACCCAAAGGCTTATCAACCAATGTCCCCTCCTCCTGAACCCTGCAAAAGCAAAACCCCAAATGATAACTACTGTCTTTCAGTGCTCTAAATCATGAGTATGCTGTGGTCTTGCAGTATATCTAATATGTGTTATAATTTTGCTTCTGAATAAGCTCCTTGCTAGTTTTCAATCTGTGTTTTCTCCTACAATTCTTTGAGTAAAAATCCAGGGTCCTGGAAACACCAGTTGAAATAGTAACACATTCGATTTGTTTGAGCTAATAGAAAATTAATAGATGAGGAGAAATAAAGTCAGAGTGCTTTGATTTCTGTTTTCTCTCTTGCTTCTCTATTGATTCCCATAATAACTACCATATATTAGCCTTGTAGAAAGATGTGAGATATCAAGGGAAGATATTTGCAATATCCAAGAAAAGGCCACTTGGACCCATCACCCCAGTATAGCTGCCAGCAATACTTGAGCACCTGAGAGATCTGAGTCCAGATTGGTCTGACCTAGCCCAACCCATCAAGTCTTGAGCTAACTGCAGATTTGTGAGAAAATTATGTCTCTGTTTAAGATGAATATTGTGACTGTAGCTGAGAAGAAAAAAATAAATGACTAGTAAGTTGAGTTTTTGTCAAATGTATGATACTGCTCAGCAAATGCATAAAAGAAAACCCTAGCATTGCTGAAATGATATTGTCTATGACCATTCTATGCCTTATGCTATAAACTGACATTCCTTAGAATTGGCTCAGAGGATGGGAATATGGAAGGGGATTCTCCCAACACCCTAATCTCTGTGGGCATACAAGCTTGGGGCTGTCTTCTGGGTTTTGGGATGATACAGGACCAATGTATTCCCTTCTATATGAAGCAGGATGTGTTCCTTCCTACAGTCATCCTGGTTCTCTCACAGCTGAATCTCAAACTAATCCTGAATTGATCCCAAGAAGTCAAGTTTGTGTGCTTGGGATCATATTAATTGTTTGCTCTAAAGCAGTGATAAATTTATCCTTCCTTTTCTTGCCTTGGGGAGAAATGGTACCTGTTATATTTTTGTGCTAAAATAATTTTGATAATCTTTAACTCAGTTTCTTATATATGAGAGGGGCTATCTTTTTCCTAGAATATAAGCCTGTGTTATGTAGTAATGTAAATGGAATAAGAAGACATTATGTGAAATAAAATAAGCCAGAAAGAAATAAAATTCTAAAGCTGGATGAGGTAAGCATATCACTGCAACCCCAACCCTGAGAAGGCTGAAGCAAAAAGATCTTGAGTTCCAGGCCAGTAAGACCTGTCTAAAACCATACAATCAGCCAAACACACAGAAAGCAATAAAAATGTCATCTATCTTCATATTTTATAAAAATTAAATTCTCACTCTTTAAAGGAAATTAAATTTTTGTTCATTTTCTTATATTTCTTTTTATAGTCTTTTAATTATTTGAGAATTCCACACAATAAATTTTGATCATATTTATTTCAACTTCTCCTCCAAGTCTTCCCAGATCCACTTTCACCTCCAGGTCACCCTTAAACTTTATGTCTTCTTTGTTATTATTATTCACTAATCCAACAACTTCAATCTTTTTCTGCCCATACACTTTTGGAATGGGGCCCCACGCTGCTACTTGGTCCGCCTACCAGGAACCACACCCTCAAACAAAACTGACTTTCCCTCTCCCAGAAGCCATCAATTGTTTATAGTTACTGAGTTTGGAAAGGACTTATTAACTCCTCCCACTCCTTACTGGGATGCTTATAGGCTTGATCTTGTGCGGGTCTTACACAACCACAGCTGCTGTGAGTTCATGAGTGTACTTGTCCTGCCGTGTCTAGGAAATACTGTTTTGCTCCAGTTCTCCCAGACTCTACCTCTTATAATCTTTCTTCTCTCTCTTCCATGATAGTTCCTGAGCCTTAGGAGTAAGGTATAATATAAATGTTGCTCTCCACAATTACCTTTTCTTTACAATTTGACTGAAACTTTTCTGATGAGGTCTTAGAACTGCATTAATTGATGAGTACAGAGATACAAATTTAGAGATCAGTTTGATACATGTCCATTTGGCAAACTTGCAATACAAAGTTCATTTCTTGAACCTGTGAGTTCCCCATCATTGGCTCTTGTTCATCTTTGCAGTAGCAGTATGTGTGGAGCCAGCCTTAATATCCAACCAGAAAGCAATTTGTTACCACCATAATACTCATGCCACTATTAAAGACATGAGAATATCTTGTTTACCATGCCTATCTGTTATTGCAGTTCACATGGTTCCTAGTTAGGTAAGACTGTTGATGATCCCACCACCAGCAGCAGCAGCCTGTATAGCACCTTCTAGTACTATGACAGTTAGACAGCCATTGCTGTCTTCCTGAAGCTTCCTGGTCAGGACTTACTTGATTTCTCTGTCCTGCGGCCAATGTATATTGTGTCCTCAGCAATAAGTCCTTAATTACCATCAGGTTCTGGTAGGTATCCAAGAGTGATGGCAGCAGTTTGTGTTCTGGAAGTCTCCAGAACACCTCTAACCAACAGCTCAAAGGAAGGTTTCCCACACATGACACTGGGCATTTTGTTTAGCAATCGATGGTTGTAAGCATAGCCCTCTGTGTATGGTAACTCCAATTAAAGTCTTTTATATGAGAAAGTAGGTAGGGAGGGAGTAGGGAGATGGATAGGTATATAGGTAGGTAGATAGATAAATGGATGGATGGATGGATGGATGGACATATAGATAGATTTGGGAAGCTAATAAAATAGTTAAGTTTCCATGTGATTTTTTTCAAACATACTTAGTTTTAGTTATCCATTCCTCAAACCTTCCACTGCTCTACCCTCACACCTCTCACTGATCTGAAAAAATAAAAAACTCGGTCTCTATTGGAACTGTAAAACTTAAGACAAAAGGAAGGAGAATTGTAAGAAGGGACATGTCTAACTCAAATTTTATCAATACACACCACATGTGCTAAATTATTATATTGTTCCAAAAATGATGTACACATAGTATAACTCACTAATTTAATAGGGGAGAGGGCAGCATTGGTTTATTTGAAGATGATTAAACCAGGAAGAAAAAAAAAAAAAAGAACTCCTAAACACTTTGGATACTTTGTACACAGAAATCAGCTGGAATCTTGAACTATTGAAGGGTCAGATTCAATAATTGTGGGGTGAGCCTGAGAATCTGCATGTCTGACAAGCTCTCAGGTGATAATATGAAGGTGGTAGAGAAAAAAAATTTCATAAATAAGGACTTAGAACATTACAGAGGAGACTTAAAACAATAAGTAGGAATAGGATAGGTGGGAAAGGGGTAGAGAGTGGGAGGGTGGGACCAGGAGGGGTGGAGGGAGTAGGCTGTGATGGAGATGTAATTTGAATTAATTAATAAGTGCTTTAAAAAAAACAAAAAAGAGTGAGATATTCAAACTCCTCCATAAGCAATGAGAGAATCTGATTTCCTGAAGGTCACACTGAACCTCAATACTGAATCACCTCCTCAAAATTCATATCTCTGTTCATTTTTCTCCTCTATTTTATCCCTCTCCTCAATGGTTCTTTTCAGTTAAAAAAGGGGGGGTGGAGTGGGTAAGTTAATTTTAAAAAACAAACAAAATAGATTTCATTTTTATTTTTCTCCTGTTAAAAGATATTTTACTCGGAGTGTAGACTTGTGCAACCACTATGGAGGTCAATCTGGTGATAGCTCAGTAAACTTGGAATAGCTCTGCCTTGGGACCCAGCCATACCACTTCCGGGTATACATCCAAATGATTCCTCACCAAATCACAAGGATGTTTCCTCATCTATGTTCATAGCAGCCTTATTTGTAATAGTTAGAAACTGGAAACAACCCAGATGTCCCTCAACCAAAAAATGGATTAAAAAACTGTGGTACATCTGCACACTGGAATACTATGCAGCTATCAGAAACAACAAAATCATGCAATTTTTAGCCAAATGGATGGACCTAGAGAAGCTCATCCTGAGTGAGCTAACCCAGACTCAGAAGGATGTACATGGCATCTATTCACTTATAATCGGATTTTAGCCATATAGTACAGGATATCTATACTGGATAACTATACTACAATGAATGCACCAAAGGGATCATGAACATAAACTGTTTTTCTGTCAATGAGACTCTTTGCCCTAGTGGTGCTGCCTTGTAGGCCCCCAGGGTATGAGGAGGCTCTTGGCCCTCATATGACTGCTGAACTGGGGCTGGAAACTGTTATGTAGGGATACTACCCTCCAGAGGAGTGGAATGGAAGGGAAAGGGAGTAGAGAGTGGAAAGAGGACACTGTGATGGAGATGTAACCTGAAGTAATAAATAAATATTTTAAAAATGAATAAAAAAGATATTTTAAGTGACCAAAATAAACTATTAATTTTAAATTTACCAGTTCCAAGAAATTCTACCAAGTAAAAATACACAAAAAGAACTTCTTGCTTAAAATAGATTTGTTACAACTTTTCACGTACCCTGAAAAATACATATAAATACACAGAATATGAAGTAACCAAATAAACCAGAATGATCACATCATCCTAAAGCAGAGGGCCAAGTGACCAACTTCCAAAGTTTGGAAGGAATTTCCTCTCCATATAAAGTCATTGAGGTTGGACTGCTTACACTTCGCATCATGAACAGTAACTGGGAAAAGGGGGGAAACAAGCTCTTTGACCAGTTTGACCTTGACTCAAAAGTGCTGGGATCTCATGCCACCTTAGAACTTGGCAACCTCCTTTTTGATGGTGAGAAAACATCTCAGGAAATTCACATAGGTAGATTTTTGAGACTTTTGACAGTCTTGCTAGATACACACACTACATAGCACCATTGAGAACTATACATAATAGTTACTCATAGTGACAGATGCATCAGCAAAAGGGCCAAACTGATGACCATAGATCTTTGATAGACTCTGCAGCAGACTAGGGAACTACTCCCCTTAACAAAGATGACATAAAAATACGAACACAAGATACACATAGACCAAGGGAAAGGGGATTTTACACTGAGAAATTGGAAGATAACCATTAGAAGAACCTAGAATTTTAACTTCTTGTGTTATCCTGAGCTCTCCACTTTCTCCCTATTAATCTCACTCTCATGTTACTGTTTCAAACTTTAATTCATATATAACCTGAACAAGGAGTACTTCCCTGGTGTCCCAGATTAAGGTAAACCTTCTTAAAGTACTAACCTCTGAGAGTTAAACATTATCACAGCACTTTGCAATTTTGTCAGTCTATAATTATTCATGTAATCATTTTGTTTAGTACCTGTGTTTAGTAAAGGTGCTATAGAGAATGAAATGAATGTGCAGCAAATAATCAGTGAATGAATGATTAAATCTCTGTTGACAGGGAAAGAGTGTCTCGATCTATATAAGTCAAAACCAAGAAACACTTGAGGGATAGAATGAACATAGAACCTTAGAGTGAGGTACAAAACATTAATCAGAATATCAAGAGAACTGAGAATCAAGAAAGGAATTTAAGAACATGGACAATGGAAAATCCAACAGGAATCTTTACAGAGATAAGAAGAAAAATAAGCAATATCATGGGCAGTCTAACCTGTGATAGGCAGTAGAGGACAGACCAGGAGGCTTTTCAGAATTTAACATAAAAATTAATACATAAAAAAGAGTGTGGTAAGAAATGGTCTGCATTCAGAGAATAAAAGTCTCACTGGGGGGGGGGATCCAAGATGGCGGCGGGCCACGCGGACACATTTTGAACATGGGGAAAACACCCATAAAAGCACAGAGTTGTAAGATGCTGTGCAAAAATCTTAGAGACTAGACCCACCATGGTTTCACCCAGCTCCCAAGGGACCACTAAAAGTCCCTGGGCAAGGCTCTCCACCCCCCTCTCTCGGACACGGAAGCTGCTCATTCTGGGAATCGGGAACTCCTATCGGGAGATACCCAAGGTAAGATCAACTCTAATACTCAGCGGGCAAATTCAGACCCCACATGGGATCACTAACCAGCCTATTGGGCCACACACACCCCCCGTGGACCTTCCAGCTATTTAGAAAAGGTTGCGGACCCGTGGGAGTCTTAGCAGTGGCAGCGGCGCGCTGCAGTGGGGTGGGTTGGTGGCGGTGGCAGCGGCAGATTAGGACCCCACACGGAATCACTCACTAGCCTACTGGACTCCCACATCCCACGTGGACCTTCTAGCTACTTAAAAAAGTTTGCAGCCCTATGGGAGTCTTAGCAGCATGCTGCAGCAGGTAGGGCAGTGGAGCACACAGAGGCGGGGCAGCGGCAACACGCCCGGCTGCAGCAGCTCGCTACGGAGGCACACAGAGGTTGAGGGTGCCAAAATGTGGAGGCCAGAAGCCAGGGGCCCCACAGCAGTATTCTGGAAAGCCCAGACATATCAGGTGTGGAGTCAGGCCCTCTCAGACTCCTTGGGGAACTCCAGAGTCCACAGAATCTGTGCCTGGGCACACAGGACCATACCTCCAGAGCCACTGCAGGCTTAACAGTCAGTGTGCAACATAGAGAGGTCTGACTTGGGAGCAGTGAAACAATCCTGGGCCATTCCTCATTACTTGGGAATAGGCTGAACCAGTTCACAGTGCTTCTGGCAATTAGAAGCACAGTGACCCTGAGATCCCCCCTGTAAGCAATGACAGATCACCAAGCAATTCAACTGCTACACCAAAGCACCCCTTTGGATACAAGCTCAGAAAACAACAGGATCAGACAGCTAAAAACATCCTAATGGCCAAAGTTCCAAGAAAAAAAAATTCAAAGAAATATGACTCCAACAACACAAAACTATCCTAGTTCATCCAATCCTGACGACCACACCACAGCAGAAACACATGAAGAGGATGACAATTCTACATTATGGAAAGTAATAGAATCCTTTCAGAAAGAACTTAAATCTATGAAGGAATTCAAAGAAGCCACAATTTCACAAGCAAAAACAATGGATAATAACATTAGATAGCTCCAAGCCAAGGTGGCTCAATTGAACAGGAAAAGGACAGGGCAATGAAAGATTTCCAGGAAAAGACAAGCAAATTAGAGCAGGAAATGTACAAAATGAATAAAACTGGTTATTCAAGACATTAAAATGGAAATGGAAACAATAAAGAAAACACAGTCAGAGTTAAAAGTAGAAATGAAGAATCAAGGGAAGAGAACAGGAACTACAGATATGAGTATCAAAAATAGGACGCAAGAGATGGAAGACAGGATCTCAGGCATGGAAGAAATCAGTACAACATCCAAAGAAAATGAGAAAGCTAAAAAGTCTCTCACCCACAACATCCAAGAAATCAAGGACTCAATGAAAAGCAGAACCTAATATTTATAGGCATAGAGGAAAGAGAAGACTCCCGACTCCAAGGTCCAGGAAATATCTTCAACAAAATCATAGAAGAAAACTTCCCAAACTAAAGAAAGAGATGCCAATAAAAATCCAAGAGGCTTACAGAACACCAAACAGATTAGATCAGAAAAGAAACTCCTCTCACCACATAATAATTGAAACTCCAAATGTACAGAACAAAGAAAGAATATTAACAGCTGTAAGAGAAAAAGGTCAAGTCACATACAATGGCAGACCCCTCAGAGTTACACCAGACTTCTCCTCAGAAAACTTAAAAGCTAAAGGGCCTAAACAGCTTTCCTACAAGCCCTCAGACAACCTAGGTGCCCAGCCAGACTACTATACCTAACAAAACTCTCTATCAACATAGATGGAGAAAACAAGATATTCCACGACAAAATCAAATTAAAACAATATCTACCCACAAACCCAGCCCTACAAAAGATCCTAGAAGGAAAATTCCAACCCAGAGAAGATAACTACACCCAAAAAAATAGAAGAAATAGAAAACTCCACAGCAACTAAACCAAAAGAGGCACAGGATGATCACCTATACCAAACTAATGGGAAATAACAACCCCTGGTCACTAATATCCATCAATATCAATGGACTCAACTCTCCAGTAAAAAGACACAGGCTTACAGACTGGATCCGTAAACAAGACCCATCTTTTTGCTGCATACAAGAAACACATCTCACTATCAAAGATAGACACTATCTCAGAGTAAAGGGCTGGGGAAAGGTTTTCCAAGCAAATGGACTGAGGAAGCAAGCTGGAGTAGCCATCCTAATATCAAACAAAATAGACTTCCAACTGAAGTTAATAAAAAAAAGACAGAGAAGGGCATTACATACTCATTAAAGGGAATATTCATCAAGAGGACATCTCAATATTGAACATCTATGCCCCAAATACAAAGGCACCTACATTTGTAAAAGAAATGCTTCTGAAACTTACATCGCATGTCGATCCCAACACATTAGTAGTGGGAGACTTCAACACCCCACTCACCATAATGGACAGATCATCAAGACAGAAGCCATACAGAGAAATAATGAGTCTAACAGAGATCATGAACCAAATGGACCTAACATATATCTACAGAACGTTTAACCCAAACACAAAGGAATAAATCTTTTCTCAGCAACTTACTGACCAACTCCAAACTCGACCATATAGTTGGACACAAAGATAGTCTCAACAGACACAAGAAAATTGAAATAACCCCTTGTAACTTATCAGACAACGATAGAATAAAGCTGGACTTCAACAGTAAAAGAATCAACAGAAAGCCTACACACACATGGAAATTGAACAACTCTTTAGTGCATGACTACTGGGTCAGGGAAGAAATAAAGAAGGAAATCAAAACTTCTTAAAATCCAAAAAAATGAAGGCACAACATACCCAAACCTATGGGACACAATGAAAGCTGTGCTGTGAGGAAAGTTCATAGCACTAAGTGCAATAGACTTTAAAAAGAAAATTGTGACAGCTCATATTAGCAAATTAACAGCTACACTGAGTGAATTGGAAAAAAAACAGCAGCAAACACTCCAAAAAGGAGCAGAAGGTAGGAAATCATCAAACTTATGGCTGAAATCAACAATTTAGAAACAAAAAGAACTGTACAAAGAATCAATGAAACCAAGAGTTGGTTCTTCAAGAAAATAAACAAAATAGACAGACCCCTAGCCAAATTTACTAAAAGGCAGAAGGAAAAAACCAAAATCAACAAAATCAGAAATGAAAAGGGAGAAATAACAGACATTGACAAAATCCAGAGAATATTTGGATACTACTTTAAAAATCTATACTCGCTAGATGCAGAAAAAGCATTTGACAAAATCCAACACCCCTTCATGCTAAAAGATCTGGAGAGAACGGCCATAGAAGAACCGTACCTAGAAATAATAAAGGCAATATACAGCAGGCCAGTGGCCAACATCAAATTAAATGGAGAGAAACTTGAAGCATTTCCTCTAAACTCAGGGACAAGACAAGGATGTCCACTTTCACCATATCTCTTCAATATAGTACTTGAAGTTCTTGCTAGAGCAATAAAACAACTAAAGGACACCAAGGGGATACACATCGGAAATGAGGAAGTCAAAATATCCCTATTTGCAGATGATATGATAGTATACATAAGCGACCCCAAAAATTCCACCAGAGAACGCTTACAGCTGATAAACCCTTTCAGCAAAGTGGCTGGATACAAAATTAATTCAAAAAAATCAGAAGCCCTTCTTTATACAATAAACAAATGGGCTGAGAAAGAAATAAGGGAAACAATCCCCTTCACAATAGCCACAAACAACATAAAATACCTGGGGGTAACTGTAACCAAGCAAGTAAAGGACCTGTACATCATGAACTTCAAGACCTTGAAGAAAGAAATGGAAGAAGCCTTTAGAAGATGGAAAGATCTCCCATGCTCATGGATAGGTAGGATCAACATAATAAAAATGGTCATCCTAACAAAAGCAATATATAGATTCAATGCAATTCCTATCAAAATACCAACACAATTTTTTATAGACTTGGAAAGAGCTATTCTCAATTTTATATGGAAAAACAGAAACCCCAGAATAGCTAAATCAATCCTGTACAACAAAAAAACATCTGGAGGTATCACCATCCCAGATTTCAAGCTGTACTACAGAGCAATAGTAGTAAAAACAGCATGGTAATGGTATAGAAAAAGACCAGTAGATCAATGGAGTTGAATTGAAGATCCAGAAATAAACCCACACACTTATGGCCACCTAATTTTTGACAAAGAACCCAAACTGCACAATGGAAAAAGGACAGCATTCACATATGGTGCTGGTCCAACTGGATGTGCACTTGCAAAAGAATGAAATTAGACCCATAATTATCACCTTGTACAAAACTTAAATCCAAGTGTATCAAAGACCTTAACATAAGGCCGGTCACACTAAATCTACTAGAAGAAAAAGTGGGAGAAACCATCGAACTAATTGGCACAGGTGACAACTTCCTGAACAGAACACCAACAGCTCAGGACCTGAGATCAACAATCAATAAATGGGACCTCATGAAACTGAAAAGCTTCTGTAAGGCAAAGGACACTGTCATTCGAACAAAACGGCAGCCTACAGACTGGGAGAAAATCTTCACCAACCCCACATCTGACAGAGGGCTAATATCTAAAATCTACAAAGAACTCAAGAAATAAAATGCCAAGAAACCAAATAATCCAATCAAAAATGGGGGACAGTGCTAAATAGAGAATTCACAAAGGAGGAATCCCTAATGGCTGAGAGACACTTGAAGAAATGCTCAACATCCTTAACCATCAGAGAAATGCAACTCAAGGTGACTCTGAGATTCCATCTCACACCTGTCAGAATGGCTAGGATCAAAAGCTCAAATGACAGCACATGCTGGCGAGGGTGTGGAGAAAGGGGTACCCTACTCCATTGATGGTGGGAATGCAGGCTTGTGTAATCACTATGGAGGTCTGTCTGGCAATATCTTAGAAAATTTGGAATAGCTTCGCCTCAGGACCCAGCCATACCACTTCTGGGTATACACCCAAATCCTCTTCACGGAATCATAAGGAAGTTTCCTCATCTATGTTTATAGCAGCCTTATTTGTAATAGCTAGAAACTGGAAACAACCCAGATGTCCCTCAAGTGAAGAATGGGTTAAAAAAAATATGGTACATCTACACAATGGAATACTATTCAGCTATCAGGAACAATGAAATTATGCCATTTGCAGCCAAATGGATGGAACTAGAAAAGCTCATCCTGAGTGAGCTAACCGAGACTCAGAAAGACACATATGGCATCTATTTACTTATAGTAGGATTTTAGCTAAATAGTAGAAGGTAACGATACTACAACTAACACACCAAAGGGAACTTGGACATAGACTTTTTATTTTTAATTTTTATTTTTTTATTTGTTATTTAAATATTTTTTTCTATTTTTTAGTCTTTTTATCTATTTGTCTGCTTATTGCTTTGTTTATTTAGTAGTTCTCTCTCCCGGGCAATGAGACACTTTTCGCTGATGGTACTGCTTCGTAGACCCCCAGTGAATGAGGAGGCTCTTGAACCTCATAGGACCTCTCAACTGAGATGAGGGACTGTTATATAAGGACACCCCACCCCAGAGAAATGGGATGGAAGGGTTAGGAGGTAAAGAAAAAAAATGAAATGTGATGTCAGCCTTTTACTACTAATTGTCATAAAATGGTTAGGATAATTAAGAAATGCAAACTAATGGTTATGCAAGCCAGTCATTCTGTTAGGTACTATGACAGCCTATTATAGTTATTTTCTAAGCTAATCAGAAATAAAGCTGCTAAGAGACAAGCAACATCTACTTACCCTAATATAAGAGATAGATAGGGCCTCTTCAAAAACCTCAAGAGTTCCGCAGAATATGGCATTCAAAATGTTTTTGTAACTTTAGATTTTTTTATATCAAGACATATCAACTCCTGACAGCACCCCCTATTCTCCTCCAAGTAGAAGATGAGCATCGAAGAATCTCCAGTGGGAGATGATTGAATTAGTCGCAAACCTATCTCTTGGTAGGAAAAGCCCCTTGCTCCAACCGTAGACAGAATGCTGTCCAAAAAGGACAAAACCTGGAAGCAGGTAAGTCGATAACCTAGCTCTGCCAAGACAGGCTAGGTAAGTCCTTTATAACCCCTGCTCTACAATCAATGTCTGTCAGAGAAACGGGGCCAAATGACTGAAAATCGACGCGGTAATGTATGGAGAGAAAATGGGAACTGTCCAGGCAGCCACTGGTATGTCATTTCTTAGTTTGGGAAGCTGCAGGCCCTGTACTTCCTATATAAGCAGATATATTTATCCCTCTCAGGTCTCTGATGTGGTTGAAGAACAGATAGATAGAGTCTCATAATTAAATTTTGAGTTGTTTAGGAGTCAAGAGAGAGTTATAGATATAAGAAGATACTTTTAAAATTGTGTTGCAAGTTAGTATGAATGTTGAGTCAGATATAGAACTTTAAACTCATGGAGATGTTTAGATAGTAGAATGTTAAAGTCAGGTACCAAATACATATGGACTGGACATTGGGAATGTATGCTAAGCCATATAACCCTCATAACTGTGGCCTAATTACCTCTGTTGTTTTGTATTGTATTTATTATTATAAGAGAAAGAGCCATTTGTTGGACTGAAAGGGGAAACTGTAGGGGGAAATAAGATATACCTTAAACTTAAAAGAAAGAAAAAAGGGAAGAGGATGGAGAATGAGGGTGGGAGGGTGGGACTGGAGGGGGGAATAGGGAGGGGACTGCGATTGAGATGTAACTTGAAGAAATAAAAAATAAAGGAAAAAATATTATTTATATTAAAAAATCTATACTCCACCAAATTTGAAAACTTAAATGAAATGGACAATTTTCTTGATAGATTCCACCTACCAAAGCTAAATCAAGATCAGATTAACAGATTAAACAGCCCTAAAACCCCTAAGGAAATAGAAACAATCATTAAAAATCTCCCAACCAAAAAAAGCCCAGGGTCAGATGGCTTTATCACAGAATTCTACCGGACCTTCAAAGAGGAGCTAACACCAATACTCTTCAAACTCTTCCACCAAATAGAATCAGAAAGAACACTGCCAAACTCATTCTATGAGGCAACAGTCACCCTGATTCCTAAACCACACAAAGACCCAACAAAGAAAGAGAACTTCAGACCAATCTCCCTCATGAACATAGATGCAAAAAATACTTATTAAAATACTAGCAAACCAAATTCAAGAACACATCAAAAGTATCATACACCATGATCAAGTAGGCTTCATCCCAGGAATGCAGGGATGGTTCAACATATGAAAGTCTATCAACGTAATCACCATATAAACAAAATGAAAGAAAAAAACACATGTTAATCTGGCTGGAATCAGAAAAAGCATTTGACAAAATCCAACACCCCTTCATGCTAAATGTTCTGGAGGGAATGGACATCCAAGGACCATACTTAGAAATAATAAAGGCAATATACAGCAAGCCAGTGGCCAACATCAAATTAAATGGAGAGAAACTTGAAGCATTTAATCTAAACTCAGGGACAAGACAGGGATGCCCACTTTCACCATATCTCTTCAATATAGTACTTGAAGTTCTTGCTAGAGATCAAAGGGATAAACACTGGAAACAAAGAAGTCAAATTATCCCTATTTGCAGATGGTATGATAGTATACATAAGCGACTCCAAAAATTCCACCAGAGAATTCTTACAGCTTATAAATACCTTCAGCAAGGTGGGTGGATACAAAATTAACTCAAAAAAATCAGAATCCCTTCTATACAATAAACAAATGGGCTGAGAAAGAAATAAGGGAAACAACCCCCTTCACAATAGCCACAAACAACATAAAATACCTGGGGGTAACTCTAACCAAGCAAGTAAAGGACTTGTACAACAAGTACTTCAAGCCCTTGAAGAAAGAAATGGAAGAGGCCTTTAGAAGATGGAATGATCTCCCATGCTCATGGATAGGTAGGATCAACATAATAAAAATGGCCATCCTACCAAAAGCAATATCTAGATTCAATGCAATTCCTATCAAAATACCAACACAATTCTTTATAGACCTGGAAAGAGCTATTCTCAATTTCATATGGAACAACAAAAAAACCCAGAATAGCTAAATCAATCCTGTACAATAAAAAAACATCTGGAGGTATTACCATCCCAGATTTCAAGCTGTACTGCAGAGAAATAGTAGTAAAAACAGCATAGTACTAATATTGAAACAGACCAGTAGATCAATGGAATGAAATTGAAGACCTAGAAATGGACCCACACACCTATGGTCACCTAATTTTTGACAAGGAAGCCAAAAGCGCACAATGGAAGAAGGACAGCATCTTCAACAAATGGTGCTGGTCCAACTGGATGTCCACTTGCAAAAGAATGAAATTAGACCCATACTTATCACCTTGTACAAAACTTAAATCCAAGTGTATCAAAGACCTTAACACCAGTCACACTAAATCTACTAGAAGAAAATGTGGGAAAAACCCTCGAACTCATTGGCACAGGTGACAACTTCCTGAATAGAACACCAACAGCTCAGGACCTGAGACCAACAATCAATAAATGGGACCTCATAAAACTGAAAGCTTCTGTAAGGCAAAAGACACTGTCATTCGAACAAAACAGCAGCCTATGGACTAGGAGAAAATCATCACCAACCCCACATCTGACAGAAGGCTAATATCCAAAATCTAGAAAGAACTCAAGAAACTAAATGCCAAGAAACCAAATAATCCAATCAAAAAATGGGGGAAGGAGCTCAATAGAGAATTCACAAAGGAGGAATCCCTAATGGCCGAGTGACACCTGAAGAAATGCTCAACATCCTTGATCATCAGAGAAATGCAACTCAAGACAACTCTGAGATTCCATCTCACACCTGTCAGAATGGCTAAATTCAAAAGCTCAAATGACACCACATGCTGGCAAAGGTGTGGAGAAAGGGGAACCCTCCTCCATTGTTGGTGGGAGTGCAGACTTGTGCAACCGCTATGTAGGTCAGTTTGGCAATATCTTAGATATCTTGGAATAGCTTTGCCTCAGGACCCAGCCATACCACTTCTGGGTATACATCCACATGACTCCTCACAAAATCATAAGGAAGTTTCCTCATCTATGTTTATAGCAGCCTTATTTGTAATAGCTAGAAACTGGAAACAACCCAGATGTCCCTCAACCGAAGAATGGGTTAAAAAACTGTGGTACATCTACACAATGGGATATTATTCAGCTATCAGAAACAATGAAATTATGCAATTTGCAGCCAAATGGATGGAACTAGCAAAGCTTATCCTGAGTGAGCTAACCCAGACTCAGAAGGATGCACATGGCATCTATTCACTTATAGTAAGATTTTAGCTATATAGTACAGGATATCTGTACTACAACCAACACACCAAAGGGAACATGGACATAGACTTTTTTATTTATATTTTTGTTTGTTTGTTTTTTGGTCTGTTTTTTAGTTTTCCCTCCCTTGCAATGAGACACTTTTCACTGGTGGTACTGCCTTGTAGGCCCCCAGTGTATGAAGAGGCTCTTGATCTTCATATGACTTCTGAACTGGGGCGAGGGACTGTTATGTAGGGATACTCCCCTCCAGAGGAGCAGGATGGAAGGGTTAGGGAGTAGAGGATGGGAAGATGGCGCTGGAAAGGGGGGAAAGAGGACAATATGATAGAGATGTAACCTGAAGCAACAAATAAATAAATTTATTTAAAAAAAAGAAAAAAGAAAAACAAAGTCTCACTGGGAGTTATAGACACATTTGATGAGGTTTGAAAATCAGAAAAATCAGAATCCAAAGCAACAAAGATCTAAAGAGCTGCAGCAAATATTCAAAGCATTCTGGTAAAAAACAAAAAACAAACAAAAAAACTCTATGTTTTCACAACAGGAACTAAGCAGAGGAGCCAGAAAAGCCTCAGTAGACAGTTGCTGGTTCCATTGTTGAACTGATAGAGAACAAAACTAGGGTAAGTCTAGCAAGGCAAGTAAATCCTTAATACAAAAGGAAACAATGTGAGTAGTTACTGATGATGCAGTCAAAGCTAGGGAAATGGAAAAGGCCTACACACCAGTAATAGTTTTACACAGTAGATTTTCTATCCTAGAAAGGGAGAAAAATAATGTCTTTAGCCTATAAGTTTTCAGAAATTATGTCATCTTGTACCCTTTCTGAATAATACTAATAATAAATTACCAAAGCTTATCTTCCTGCTGAATGAAAGATGAATCAAATTAAAATGTCATTTTTATTGTTAAAATATATATTCATATATACATTTATCAGTAAGATGTTGCACATAAAGTAACAATTCACCAAATGTATAAATTAAAAACTTTAAGATGAGATGGGGGAAAAACGCAATCAAGGGAGAATATTAACATTGGTTTTGCCAATGTTTGGTTGATGAAGAAGATTAAGAGGTAAATAAATATATCAAGAATATAATAAATATAGAATAACACTTGAATCTCTCATGGAAATACTAAAAAATATATCACTAAACAAATACATTTCCTTACATTTCTTTGAAATATTTACATAAAGTAGATTACATGTTGAACAAAGTTAGCAAAAGTGTAGAAACTCCTACTTAAAAAATTACATTTACCAGATTTTATAATACAAATGTCTTAAAACTAGAAATCACTACAAAAATTTTACCGAAAGAAAAATAAAAGTGAGAAAACATACATTTTGTCATAATTTTGAGAACCACATGAAAGAGTGTAAGTTTTCACCTTAATTCATGGAAACAGTGGTGTGAAGTTTGTTTTAAGATGCCTCAGTGAAAATATAAAATATATACCTCCATATTTACTGTATTCTAGACTATTGAAATGCCCGGTTACCCCGAGAAGCAATGCACCTGCTCTGTAACTTGTTAATATTACATCAAAGACCTGCACTCTAAACGTGATTACTCTAAGTGCTTTGGCAATGCTCATCTTACAACACCGCGTAATGCCTGTTTAATTAGCATAATTGATATCACAAATTAATTTTCTATAGCGAGGTTAGTAATTTTCTTAGTGATCACAATGGATTTTCATTGGCGACATTGATGGTGCTCAAGACATTTGTATGTGCTAGAAATCAGCAAAAGACATCCATTCCTTTGCAAGCATGGAGTATAGAATTCAGATTATTCTGCATTCTTCTCATGAATTGTTTGGTCAGCCTGATTCATGCATATTTCACCATTTAACAGATAACGAAAAAAATTACTGGTTGCCTAAGTCCATTATATGCATAGCTGCAAATCAATGCATTTGTTTTGGATTCATATTTTATGGGACCTGGGTGTATATTCAAAAAGAAACAAAACCACTATCTGTAATTTATGCCTGCATTCCCATGATCATTGTAGTATTAGTAATTATAGTCAAAATATGGAATAAATCTAATTGTGAATCAATATATGGTGGACAAAGAAAATAAAGCATGTATAAAGAGGAATATTATTAAGCCTCTTACAAGAATAAAACCTTACACTAGGAGTTGACCAGCCCAGGTATGTGACTTCTGGTAGGTGGACCAAACTGGAAGGCCTCAAACCCAGAAATATATAGACAGCACAAATTGAAGTATATGGATTATTGAATAATAATAAAAAGTCAAAGCATTTTTGAGTTAGTGAGGGTGGATCTGTGAAGAATTAAGAGAATGAATTGAATGAATATGATAAAAATATATGAAATTCTCCCATAACAAAAATATTTTTAAAAGAAAGAAACCTTTTGGTTTGTGAGAACTTGAATGAATTTGGCAGACAAATGCTAAGTGAAATAAACTAGAAAAAGGACAAATATAATTTATTGCCATTTTATGTGAAGTCTAAAAAAAGTCAAACTCACAGAAACAACTTCTAATGGTAGTTACCATAATATCTGAGGAAGAAGACACAAATTATTAAACAAAAAACAAATGCATAAGCTTATAAGATGAACCATTCTTAGAAGTCTAATATACAATACAGTGACTATAGTTAAGAGTAATTCATTGTATACTTGTAATTTGTTAGGATAGAATGTAAGTATTCTCATCACCCACTAAATTGGGTGTTGTCTATGTTAATGAGCTTGATTGTGAAATCATTTATGAACAGCAAAGCATTACATTGTACAACTTGAGTATTACTGGGGTTTTTTGACAGTCTCATACATTCCTCATATAATTCCAAGCTAGCTTCAAATTTATTATGTAGCCAAGAATGATCTAGAATTCATGATTCCCTGCCTTCAGAAGTTCCCAAGTGTTGAGATTACAGATACAAAACCACCATACCTACTGTACTCAGTTCTGAGCTAAAATTCTGATCTTTACACTGGCTGAGCAAGTACTGTACAAATGAAGCCACATCACTTGGGAATGTGTACATGCTTAATTTGTCCACTTATCTTCCATATACATGAGAGGAATCACCTGATAGGAGAGAAGAAGCTTAGACCCTTTAAAACAGGCAAGGAACATGTTCTGGTTTATTTGGCCATAATCTCCTTGTGAGGCTGACTTTAGAGGTGAGATAGAGTTTCACTGCAGCTTTGCAGGTTGTCTGTAGGGTGAGAGGATGGACTTTCCCCATTATTTCAGGTGACTGAACTTTCCTCAAAGGAATAAACTGATTGAGCTGGACCAAATCAATTTAAGTCAGTTCCCAACAGGACAAAGTAGTGCTCAGAACATAGCAAATTAATGCATCATTTTGACCTATTGAGACTCCGAGGGACAATGTTCACGTCATTGAAGCAAGGTTGAAACATTAGTAACAATGATCAATATACTGCAAGCTCTTAAGAGTTAAAATGTGACTGCTTTTACTAACTAACTAAACTTCATTTATTTTATTTCAATTACATTTTAATGGTCACGTGCAATTAGAGGGTACCATATCACATATCACAGACCTAGAAATTCATCACTGTCTTCACAGAACATTCTATGAACTTGACATCAGAACAGCTGATTTTGTAGTTCATCTCTTGAGATGTCTTTTCAGTTTCATGGCCCACTTTAAAAACTGGGTTGTCTGTATTCTTGTTTAGTTTTCTGGTTTCTTTGTATGTTTTGCTAATGCTCTGCTGATGTATATAGCTGTTTTCCCACATTCTGTAGGTCATGTCTTCACTAGAATGATGCTCTTCTTTCATGTAAGATTTTTAATCTCATGTGGTCTCATTTAGCAATTGTTCATCTTAATGCCCGATTTACCCACAATCTTAATCCTACTGATTCATGAGAATGAGAGATCTATCCATCTTCTGGTATCTTCTTCAATTTCCTTCTTCAATATCTTAAATTTTTCATTGTACAAATCTTTTATTTTTTTGGTTATATTTGTTTCAAGATTTTTTTTTAGTTAATTTAAGTTAATATAGTGTGTGTGTCTGTCTGTCTGTGTGTGTCTATATTTGTGTGTCTGTATTGGTATGTCTGTGTGTGACTGTCTGTCTGTCTGTCTGTCTCTCTCTCTCTCTCTCTCTCTCTCTCTCTCTGTGTGTGTGTGTGTGTGTGTGTGTGTGAGTGTGTGTGTGTGTGTGTGTGTGTGTGTGTATTTTATGCTGCTATTTTGCCAAATGTGCTTACCAGATGCAGTATTCTGATAGTCTTTAGGATATTTTATCTATTTAAACATATCATCTGCAGATAAGAATACTTTAAATTCTTCCTTCCCTACTTGCATTTTCCTTATCTCCTACCATAGAAAATGGTTGAAAATGTTTTAAAATATTTTCAAAATTCTTAACAAGGAAATGCAAAGTAAGACTAATTTGAGATTTCATTTTACTCTAATCAGAATGGCTAAGATTTTTTTAAATGATGACCAATGCTGTTGTGGATATTAGGGGGAAAAAACACACATTTACTTTGGTAAGAATGCAAGCTGGTGCAACCATTGTGGAATTAGTTTGGAGGCTTCTTGGAAAGCTAGAACTAGATATGCCACATGATCTCGTTATTCTACTGGTGGGAATAAACCCAAAAGACTCTGTTACTGAGATACTTGCTCATCCATATTGCTCTCTATTCAAGAACAGCCAAAAATAGCCTCAATGTCCATGGACTGATAAAGAGAAAATTAAAATGTGGTACATTTCCATAATGGAGTATTATTCAGCTATTAAGAAAAATTACATTTGTAGATGAATGGATGGAAATAGTCATTCTGAGTGAGATAATCCAGGCCCAGAAAGACAACTGTTGCATGCTTTATCTCACTTGTGATGCTGTCTCTGTATCTTTACATATGTCTGTTTCATTTGAAATGCCCATAAAGATCAATAACTTAGTAAGGGACCATAGAGAGGTAGACTTTCAAGGAAGGAAAGATAGAATACAGTGGGGAAATAGGAGAATAATGGAACAGGAAGATTTAAATAGGATGCAGAATGGGAGGTCAGGGTAGAAGATTGAATACTGGAAGGATAATACTGCAAATCTTCTGGGAAAAAAAGCCATAGGTCCTAAGGAGAACCTACCACTCACTAGTACTCTGCTAATTAAACCAACTCTTTTTTTTTTCCTTTATTTTTTATTTCTTCAAATTATATCTCAATCGCAGTCCCCTCCCTATTCCCCCTCCAGTCCCACCCTCCCACCCTCAATCCCCCATCCTCTTCCCTTTTTTTTTTCTTTTAAGTTTAAGGTATATCTTATTTCCCCCTACAGTTTCCCCTTTCAGTCCAACAAATGCTCTTTCTCTTATAATAATAAATACAATACAGTACAACAGAGGTAATTAGGCCACAGTTATGAGGGTTTTTTGGCTTAACGTACATTCCCAATGACCAGTCCATATGTATTTGGTACCTGACTTTAACATTCTACTATCTAACCATCTCCATGAGTTTAAAGTTCTATATCTGACTCAACATTCATACTAATTGCAACACAATTTTAAAAGTATCTTCTTAGATGTATAACACTCTCTTGACTCCTAAACAACTCAAAATTTAATTATGAGACTCTATCTATCTGTTCTTCAATCACCTCAGAGACCTGAGAGGGATAAATATATCTGATTTTATAGGAAGTACAGGGTCTGCAGCTTCCCAAACTAAGAAATGACATACCAGTGGCTGCCTGGACAGTTCCCATTTTCTCTCCATACATTACAGCATCGCACTTCAGTTGTTTGGCCCCGCTTCTCTGACAGACATTGATTGTAGAGCAGGGGTTATGAAGGACTTCCCTACCCTGTCTTGGCAGAGCTAGGCTGTCGACTTACCTGCTTCCAGGTTTTGTCCTTTTTGGACAGCATTCTGTCTACAGTTGGAGCAAGGGGCTTTTCCTACCAAGAGATAGGCTTGCGACTAATTCAATCATCTCCCACAGGAGATTCTTCGATGCTCATCTTCTACTTGGAGGAGAATAGGGGGTGCTGTCAGGAGTTGATATGTCTTGATATAAAAAAATCTAAAGTTACGAAAACATCTTTGAATGCCTTATTCTGCAGAACTCTTGAGGTTTTTGAAGAGGCCCTATCTATCTCTTTTATTAGGGTAAGCAGATGTCACTTGTCTCTTAGAAGGTTTATTTCTGATTAGCTTAGCAAGTAACTATAATAGGCTGTCATAGTACCTAACAGAATGACCGACTTGCATAACCATTAGTTTGCATTCCTTAATTATCCTAAACAGTTTATGACAGTTAATAGTAAAAGACCGAAACATCACATTTCTTTTTTTTTTCTTTACCTCCTAACCCTTCTATCCCACTTCTCTGGGGTGGGGTGTCCTTATATAACAGTCCCTCATCTCAGTTGAGAGGTCGTATGAGGGCAAAGAGCCTCTTCATTCATTAGGGATCTACGAAGCAGTACCATCAGTGAAAAGTGTCTCGTTGCCCGGGAGAGAGAACTACTAAACAAACAAATCAATAAGCATACAATACATAGAAAAGACTAAAAAATAGAAAAAAATATAACTAATATATAAAAAATTAAAAATAAGAAGTCTATGTCCAAGTTCCCTTTGGTGTGTTAGTTGTAGTATTGATACCTTCTACTATATAGCTAAAATCCTACTATAAGTTAATAGATGCCATATGTGTCCTTCTGAGTCTGGGTTAGTTCACTCAGGATGAGCTTTTGTAGTTCCATCCATTTGGCTGCAAAGTGCGTAATTTCATTGTTCCTGATAGCTGAATAATATTCCATTGTGTAGATGTACCACAGTTTTTTAACCCATTCTTCGGTTGAGGGACATCTGGGTTGTTTCCAGTTTCTAGCTATTACAAATAAGGCTGCTATAAACATAGAGGAGGAAACTTCCTTATGATTACGTGAAGAGGCATTTGGGTGTATACCCAGAAGTGGTATGGCTGGGTCCTGAGGCAGAGCTATTCCAAGTTTTCTAAGATATCGCCAGACTGACCTCCATAGTGGTTGCACAAGCCTGCATTCCCACCAGCAATGAAGTAGGGTACCCCTTTCTCCACACCCTCGCCAGCATGTGCTGTCATTTGAGTTTTTGATCCTAGCCATTCTGACAGGTGTGAGATAGAATCTCAGAGTCGTCTTGAGTTGCATTTCTCTGATGATTAAGGATGTTGAGCATTTCTTCAAATGTCTGTCAGCCATTAGGGATTCCTCTTTTGTGAATTCTCTATTTGGCTCTGTCCCCCATTTTTTGATTGGATTATTTGATTTCTTGGCATTTAATTTCTTGAGTTCTTTGTAGATTTTGGATATTAGCCCTCTGTCAGATGTGGGGTTGGTGAAGATTTTCCCCCAGTCTGTAGGCTGCCGTTTTGTTCGAATGACAGTGTCTTTTGCCTTACAGAAGCTTTTCAGTTTCATGAGGTCCCATTTATTGATTGTTGATCTCAGGTCCTGAGCTGTTGGTGTTCTGTTCAGGAAGTTGTCGCCTGTGCCAATTACTACGAGGGTTTCTCCCACTTTTTCTTCTAGTAGATTTAGTGTGACTGGCCTTATGTTAAGGTCTTTGATCCACTTGGACTTAAGTTTTGTACAACGTGATAAGCATGAGTCTAACTTCATTCTTTTACAAATGGACATCCAGTTGGACCAGCACCATTTGTTGAAGATGCTGTCCTTCTTCCATTGTGCCGTTTTAGCTTCCTTGTCAAAAATTAGGTGGCCAGAAGTGTGTGGGTCAATTTCTGGATCTTCAATTTGATTCCATTGATCTACTGGTCTGTTTCTATACCAATACGATGCTGCTTTTACAGCTATTGCTCTGTAGTACAGCTTGAATTCTGGGATGGTGATACCTCCAGATGTTTTTTTATTGTACAGGATTGATTTAGGTATTCTGGGCTTTTTGTTGTTCCATATGAAATTGAGACTAGCTCCTTCCAAGTCTATAAAAAATTATGTTGGTATTTTGATAGGAATTGCATTGAATCTATATATTGCTTTTGGTAGGATGGCCATTTTTATTATGTTGGTCCTACCTATCCATGAGCATGGGAGATCTTTCCATCTTCTAAAGGCCTCTTCCATTTCTTTCTTCAAGGTCTTGATGTTCTTGATGTACAGGTCCTTTACTTGCTTGGTTAGAGTTACCCCCAGGTATTTTATGTTGTTTGTGGCTATTGTGAAGGGGGTGTTTCCCTTATTTCTTTCTCAGCCCATTTGTTTGTTGTATGAAGAAGGGCTTCTGGTTTTTTTGAATTAATTTTGTATCCAGCCACTTTGCTGAAGGTGTTTATCAGCTGTAAGAGTTCTCTGGTGGAATTTTTGGGGTCACTTATGTATTCTATCATATCATCTGCAAATAGGGATAATTTGACTTCTTCGTTTCTGATGTTTATCCCCTTGATCTCCTTTAGTTGTCTTATTGCTCTAGCAAGAACTTCAAGTACTATATTGAAGAGATATGGTGAAAGTGGACATCCTTGTCTTGTCCCTGATTTTAGAGGAAATGCTTCAAGTTTCTCTCCATTTATTTTGATGTTGGCCACTGGCCTGCTGTATATTGCCTTTATTATTTCTAGGTACGGCCCTTGGATGCCCGTTCTCTCCAGAACTTTTAGCATGAAGGAGTGTTGGATTTTGTCAAATTCTTTTTCTGCATCTAGTGAGATTATCATGCGGAATAAACCCACTCTTAATGACTCCCCATTACACTCATAGATTAAAGCATCTTTCAGCCTTATCAGAGAAGCTTGTTGTTGTTGTTATTTTGTTTGTTTTCTTTTGTTTTACATTAGGTGGTTACTACCCTGGAGACCCACAATAGATCAAGGTACTCACAGATTGTAAGGTGTTCAGCCCTAAAAGGGGCATCTGATATCCCATTTATTCTTATTCTTCTTATACATAGTTTCTCTTGCTGAACTCATGACCCATATTAAGAGGATCGCTAAAGCCTCCATGTTCTGTAACTTTATGTTCTCTTTGGACAAGAGAACAAGTCCACATTAGTTTTTTGGAGTGGACAAAGATATAGAGGGTCTTCACCACTCCACCTGGAATCATTCTGAACTGCCCAAACTCTACAGGATCAATCAGCTGACTGTAGCTAAATAAATGTTCCCCATCAACTGACTGAAGGATAGTGAGAGATTCTCACCAACTGATGTCAGATGAATAAGAGATACCCACCAAGATCAGAAGAATCATCTACTGGACTTGTAGAATATCAAGATATGTTAAATGTTAACATTTTTAAAAACCTTGTAAAATCTTGCGGCAACTTGTTAAATTTTTCCTTGATTATCAGTCACAATCAAATTCAATTATTGATATAATAACCTGGAAAGCAGTTAGAAAAAGGATGTAAAAATCTTGGGAAGAATCTAGAGTAAACAAACTATGTGACCCACTTCTTTTACAGTTATGTTTTCTTGCTGGTCCTTTTCTGTCTTGTTAATTCATTTCCTGAATTCAAAGAGAAGTTGGTATAAAATGAATCAAAGTATGAGACACACAAAATCATGTATTACACACATAGCAATTATACCTTAAAAGACCATTTGTAAGTCCCTACATTTTCTTTCACTCCCTGCTTTCATGATATGTTTTTTCCACTTGTCACCCTGCGGAAGAACCACCTTTCCCCTGTGACTGAGTGAGAAGCTATTAGATTCTGCAGATATATATTAAAATATTCATTGCATTATTTCAGTTCTAAACAAGAGGTCATTGACAATGTTTGTTCCTAGAGCAGTTAATGGCTTAACTTCTATCTTATGTGACTGGTATTTAACATAGAAGTGCCATATTAATAATATTGTATTTTGTTCTCCTACTAGCTGCCAGTATGTATCTGCATGGCCAAACTCTATGAAAAGGAAGAATGAAAGGAAGCCAACCTTCCTCACTTATCAAAAAAAAAAAAAAGTAAACTAACTAAGTTTGTTTTAACTCTTTCTGAATAGTTTTTCTTACTCCATGTACCCAACTCTCTAAATAAATGTCAACAGCAAAATTTCCAATATTATGATTAAACTAGTTTTCTAAACTGTCACAAAGAGAGATGAAGGAAAGAGCAGACATAAATAAATTCTCTATTCTTGGAGAGCACAGGCTTAGGAATCTGTGGGTTGGCTTGAGAAACTTATTTTTTTAATCACTTTAAAATATTGGTGTTATGACAGCAAGATGAGCAAAGGCACAGAAGAAAAGGAAATATCTTCTTAAATGAAAAACTGGATATAAATTTTATAGTTTTAAATAAAGCCAGACTGACTACAATCAAGAGAAAAAGCAAGAACAAATCAATTGAAATCCCATATAAAATGGAGACCTAAAGGGGATAATATATCAAACATTAGTGGAGAGAATGAAAGAGTTTGAGCTTTGCTATTTTTCACTCAAAAATAAGAATATAAATTTGCAGAAACTTGTTTAGAGGTAATACTCTGTTGGAGCTCTGAGAAGCTGTAAGAATATGACATTTCTACTGGTACAGTAGAACTTAGGAAGCTGGGCCTGGGAGACATTGTATTAGAATAGATTTTGTATTAGCAGAGCTGTCAAGACTGAAAAAGCAATAGTTCTTCTTTTTTTTTCTTTTTTCAAATTTTCCTGAAATAACCAACAAATTTGGGCAGTTTTAGCAAACAACAATGACAATTTACCTTGTTTCTTCCTGTGGCTTCTGAAGCTTTGTTTTTTGGTCACCTTCTGTCTCCTCCAGCTCTCTTATAACAACATCTCAATATTTTTTAAGATTTTCTCTAAAGAACTTACTATTTTTTATGTGCATGGGTGATTTGCTATTATCTGTGGACCACAAGTGTGCCTAAAACCCACAGAGACCAGAAGAGGGTTTTTGATCTGTGGAGTTCAAGTTACAGATGGTTGTGATACACCATGTGAGTGCTGGGAACTGAACATGGGTTCTCTGATGAGCAGCCAGTGCTCTTGACTGTTGTGCATTCTCTCCAGATCCCAACCTACTTTACATCAAATGGTCCTGAGTGTGAAAGATTAGTCATTCAGAGCAGTTATGAAGAAAAGCACTTAGCTCTTTGACATGCCAATGAACATGCAAACATTTTTTTCTGCACCTTGAGTGCTTCTGACATACAAAGTACAAGAACTGACTCAGTAAAGCTGAATGCTGTCCCCATTAGCATCTTAACCATGTACTTACAACAAAACAAGAGATGTCAGTCGCATCCTACTATATGACGGGTCACCCAAAATCTCAGTGACTTAAACTTAGACTCTTTTTTGTATCTCCCATAGTTCACTTGGAGCAGGGATTAGCTGCTTATTAGCTTCTTAAGATTATTGCTTAGTATGGTGGTCCTTCTTTCGAGTCTCTCACTGAGTTACAGTCAGATTAATAGCTGGAATTAGGGATATTTTCAAGTCTTTTCATTCAGATATCTGATGAGATTGCAGAGATGTGAACAGCTAGTCGATTAACTCCACAAGCTTTAATTTCTATGTGGTCCTTTCAGGGCATTAAGATTATCATGGTAACCTTACACAGTTGAAATTCTTACTTGCCCTTTCAGGATCCTCATGTTCCAAGAGAGGAAAGCCAGAGATAAATGCTGTCACCACTAACTTGTCTTAGAAGTCATACAGTATTACCTTTATCCTACTTAATTGCCTGAGACAACTGACACAAGGAAAGAACTATGTGCATTCCAGGGGAAAGAAATTATAGCCAAACTCTTTATGGAACATTATCAGTGTCACAGTATAAAAAGAGAATACAGTGGTATACCTAGTGTTGAAAATACTATCTGCCCCCATTTCTGCTTTACTAACCCATAGGGAGTTTTAATTTTCTTTGTCTTATTAATCATTATGTTGAACTTAAATGAAGTCAAAGCTAGATGGCAATCTCTTAGTGTAAGATACAAGAAAATCAAGATCCAGAATTATCTCTTGACAGACTTGGGTTATAGAGTTGAAAATAAAAAGATAAAAGACTGTGTATGGATGGAAGCCTGAAAATGTATCTGTGTATACTCAATGAGAAATTCTTGGCTTAGCAAGATCTAAAAATTAGAGTTGATCTTAGGCATAGTGTACAGGACAAAAGTCAGACGTGGTTGCTTAACAGGTTAGAATATGACCTACATTCAGTGTGCATCTATATAACATAAAAACCCAGTGTCCTCTCCTTCCACTCACTGCTCATCACTCATTCAGTATTTATTGAGCTCCTATTGTTTGTGAAGTGATGATGGTATAGTGATGAGTAATTTATATAGAAAACCTGGACCTCATAAAAATTACATACTAAGTCTAAGGGTAAATAATGAGCGAGAGGAGAAAGTTAAAGAAAATTAAGAAGAAAGGCCCACCAGGAATGAAGAATAGATGGTAGAGATTGAGAGAGTTCTCCATAAAGTGGAAAAGATAGGAAGGATGATAGTGAGAAAGTCATGCTACTTCGGGAAGGAACAGCAGAGGAAAGGAGTGGAAAAGGGAGGGCAGATAGAATAGATAGAGAGGGGAGCCCAAGGTGCTACAGCAAAGACATCAGGGCTGAATGCAGAGAATGAAGCTACTAAGAGGTCATCAAAGGTGGCTTGTCTACAGCTTTGCAGTTGACATTTCAAACACAGGCTCTTATGGTAAAAGAAAAGCCACCGAAATTTCAAGAAGAGAAATAACATGATCTAACTGAGAATTTAACCAGGTTGTCAAGAAAGGCCACTGTGCTGAAAGGACATAGGGAAACTGATTTTGAGATATTTGCAATCATTCAGATAAGAGGCAATGCTGGTCTGAACTAAGATGGTAATACTTGAGGAGACAGGATGTCATAGGATTTTGTACTCATCTAAGTAAGAGGTAACAAAATTTTCTGATTTATCTGGTATGTTTTTATAAACAGAGCAGTCAAGGTTTGAACCATGATATCTTACTAGAGCATTTGCTAAGATGAAGAATATCACAAATTAGCATTGGGTAATAATAACTGTTCTGTGTTGATTGTTTTATTTTAATACGATCAAAGAACCCAAGACCAAAAGCCAAGTGAGAAAGACATGTCAAGTTGGAGAAGGCCTGGTCATCTGCTGTAGAGAGCTGCAATGTGCCACGCCCTAAAGATGGCGCCGGTTTCCGCCTTCCACCAGCCCGACGGTGAGCGCTCTCGGTGGTAAACAAGTCCATATTTGGCTAAGAAAGACCGCTGATCTGGCTTGCTTCCGCATACGTGGGCCTCTAAGATAGCACTACGTGGCTTTACTTGATTGGCTGTTCATTTAGTATTTAGCCTGTGGGTTGGGTCTGCCCGGGCATTCGGAAGACTGTTTTCAAGGGACCTGAATAAACTGCTTGAGAAGAGCTTTTGTGAGTTGCGTCATCCTTGCTGGTCGAGGGGGACGCGACAATCTGCTGCAATGAGCTCTAGCAGACTAAGGAATCAGAGGGATTTACAATGATACTTGAAACCTGTAAATACCTGTTAAACTTGCAGAGTTGCCATGGCATAATATGAACAAAACATGAAAGAAGTGGCTTCAAGAGAGAAAGAAAGAGAAATACAGCAATCTTATACAATTACTGTTCCTTTCACGAGTCTGTAGAAATGAAGAAAAGACAATGAGGTGAGGATTGATGAGAGGAGAAAACTAGAGAAGGAAAGACCTCAGCTCGCTCTGCTGGGAAGATTGCAGCACAGGAAGAAGTTTCTGAAAGAGAAAAGGGGATTACTAGATTCATGATCTTTTGAAGGGGAACCAGGGATGGGATGTACTAAATAAATGGAGCTAACAGTCATTAGCTAGGAGATGGACAGGGAAAAATGTTAAAGGGAAGAAAAAAAAACAACATTATGGGCACCGTGCAGTTAAGAGGGAAGATATGGCGGTGGAAGGCATTTGGAATGCTTTACAAATTCTCATGAAATGGGAAGCAATGCCTTCTGAAGGACAGTAGAGAGAGAAAGAGTTGTGGAAGGTTGGAACAAAGATGAGATGGCATGAACAACATTTTAGTAGCCTAGGGGAATAGAAGTAACATGCATATAATTATGTAATAGAAAATAGACCTACTCAAGGTTGATGACTGTAAATGAACATGAGACACTTGGGCATGGCTATGTATGTGTTTTCTCCAGCTTCTTTGAACTACAGGTTAGAAAGTAGAGGTCAGTTAGAGAGTTAGCTAAGCCAGGCCTGAGTCTAGACGATGTTGGATTTAGTGGCAGGAACGTAATCATAATGACTGACCTTGCCACCTAAGCTGAATAAGGAGAAATGTGATCATTTCAGTGGTTTAAAGGGAGCATGATGAGAGGGAGTGTCAGCTTGGGATTCCAGATGAGATTCCAGAGCCAGGACATGGAGTGTACTCAAGAGCATATATTAGAAGGTTACTGAGATGTATGAAGGAAAAAAAAATAAAGTATTTAAATAACAAAAAAAAGAAGGTAAAGAGGTGACAATCACAGTGTGAGTTTCCTGGCATTTACAGAATGGAAGTGCTGTGGTTGTTGGGAAGGGCAATACCTATGGTGTGGCAAGATCATCATGGCATCAGAAAAATGGTGATGCACAGACCTGTGTGGAAAACAACACCTCTTGGGAGACTTGGGATACAGTTATCCTTGATCTTCCCATGGCCAAGGCTGAGAATGCTTCCAAATAGGTGGGAGAGGTAGGCTGCACAACAGTGTCCAGCAAGAGATCGAAAGAATGAACCAATGATCAGAACCTGAGAACTTGATAGTTGGCTGGGAACTAAAATGATAAAAGAACACAGGCAGCAAGCCAAGAAATCAATTACAGCAACAATGGTGTAGAAGAGGAAGAAAGACAAGGACCTGGAAGTTCAAGTTAGAAAGTTAGTTTAGAAAGTTATTAGGGAGATTATCAGTGACAGCTTTAGGGAACAAATGGGACACCTGCCCCCCATCTTAATGGTACAGTCAGGGCAAGAAAGTAAGCAACCGCCAGTTGATGCACAATTGAAGCAAGATGTAAGGAATCCAAGTAGAACAAGAAGGAAAGTAAATATCAGGCAAAGGGGCATGGTTTGGAAATGGCATGGGCAAAATCACCATGACACTGGAAAATGGTGATCCACAGACCTATGTGAAAAGCACCACTTCTTGGGAGACTTGGGATAAAGGTATCCTTGTAAGTTTTCTATGGCGCTGTTAATGGAGGAAGGCAAACAAGAGTCAACTGAGCTGGGATGGCCTGGGACATGGTAGAGTACAAGGGAGCAGAGTGTTAGGAAAGTCAACAGAGGAGGCTGGTAATGTGTCCTCTAGTCTTTGTCAGCATAACAACTACAGCAGGAACGTTGCACTGATACAGAAGAGCTGGCTAGGAATCACTGCTCCAAGGCTGAGAACTTAAAACTCTTGGCCTGAAGATATGGAAAAACATGTTCCTGCTGGAAAGATTTAAGTTTCCCATTCTTGACTTGTCTTACTTTGCCCTCCATTGCTGTGATAAACACCATGTCCAAAAGTAACTTGGGGAGGAAAGTGTTTACTTCATCTTACATATTACCTTCCATCATGAAGGGAAGTAAGGGCAGGAACTTAAGGCAGCAACTTGGAGGCAAAACCTGAAGCAGAAGCTATGGAGGAGTACTGCTCACTGACTTGTTGCCCATGACTTACGAAGTTTACTTTATAAAATCTGGACCAGCTGCCTACGGGTGACATTATCCACAGTGTGATAGAAGCTCCTATGTCTATCATTAACCAAGAAAATATCCCAAAGGCTTGCCTACAGGACAGTCTGATGGAGCCTTTTTCTCAACTGAAGTTCCCTCTTTCCTAAAGTGGTTTGTGGCCACTTGACAAAAACTGGCCAACACATGAACCAAAGGACATCTATTGAAACTGTTATGTTCAAAGGCCAGTGCTGAGAAGTCTAAGATGAAAGTAGAGAAATATTTGTAAGTAACTGGTTAGTGGCACATTTTAGTAATGAATATTTAGGTCTATTTACTCAAATAAAATGCTGTTGGGGGAAAAAATAAATACCTTAAACTAAAAAAAAAAAAAAAAAAGAAGGGAAGAGGATGGTGGGGCTGAGGGGGAGGAGGGGGGAAGGGTGGGACTGGAGGGGGGAGTAGGGAGGGGATTGTGATTGAGATGTAACTTGAAGAAATAAAAAATAAATTATTAAAAAATATATATATAATAAAAATACAATATAAAATTTTCAAAAAAAAAAATATGGGCACATGTATAAATATTTATTTCATTTTTCTAGGTTTGATTTCTGTTACATTCTATAAAAATACTGGCCCTCAATGAATAGAATTTTTATCTCAAGAATGCAATATTTTAATATAGAAAAAGCAATTTTGTATATTTTATTAATTCTTTGAGAATTTCATTTAAAAATTGGCCCAGTGGAAAAATACAATTTTTTTATAATTTATTTTTTGTTTCTTCAAGTTACATCTCAATCACAATCACCTTCCTACTCCCCCCTCCAGTCCCACCTTTCCACCCTCTTCTCCCTCAACCCCCCATCCTCTTCCCTTTTTTTTTTTTAGTTTAAGGTATACCTTTTCCCCCCAACAGCTCCCCCTTTCAGTCCAACAAATGGTTTTTCTCTTATAACAATAAATACAATACAAAACAACAGAAATAAATAGGCCACAATTATGAGAGTTATATGGCTTAGTATATATTCCCAATGTCCAGTCCATATGTATTTGGCACCTGACTTTAACATTCTACTATCTAACTATCTCCCCAAGCCTATCTCTTGGCAAGAAAAACCCCTTGCTTCAACTGTAGACAGAATGCTGTCCAAAAAGGACAAAACTTAGAAGCAGGTAAATCGACAGCCTAGCTCTGCCAAGACAGGGTAGGTAAGGCCTTCATAATTCCTGCTCTACAATCAATGTCTGTCAGAGAAATGGGGCCAAAAGGCTGAAGATTGATGATGTAATGTATGGAGAGAAAATGGGAACTGTCCAGGCAGCCACTGGCATGTCATTTCTTAGTTTTGGAAGCTGCGGGCCCTGCACTTCCTATATAATCAGATATATTTATCCCTCTCAGGTCTCTGAGGTGGTTGAAGAATAGATAGCTAGAGTCTCATAGTTAAATTTTGAGTTGTTTAGGAATCAAGAGGGTGTTCTGGATCTAAGCAGATGTTTTTAAAATTGTGATGCAAGTTAGTATGAAAGCTGAGTTAGATATAGAAAATACAATTTTTAAAAAGAAAAAAAAGCTTGTCATCATAAATGATTAAGAATTTATTATCATTATTATCATCATTTATATTATATGTATGGACATTTTACCTAAATATACATCTGTGTCCATGTAATGCCTGATGGTTGTGGAGGCCAGAAGAGGGTGTCAGATTCCCTGTGACTAGATTTAGCAGGCAGTTGTGAACTCTCACATGGGTACTGAGATTTGAACCTGGGTCTTCTGGAAAGACAACTGGTGTTCTTAGTCTCTGAATCAACTCTCCATCCCTGGGTTAAGAATTTTAATAATTGAATATTAATATCAGTTGCCAAATATGTATGGACTGAACATTGGAGAAGTATATTATACCTTACAATTTTCATAATTGTGGCCTAATTATTAAAAAAAGAATTATAAGTTCTGGGAGAATGGGCAGAGGGTAAGAGGGTGAGGCTGGGAGGAGTGAAGGGAGAGGACTGTGATGGAGATGTTACTTGAAATAATAAACAGTAAAAAATAAATAAATAAATAGACCTTTAGAAAGAGAATTTTGATAATTTGAATATCACAAGAGCTCTTTTTTTTCTTTTTTTTTATTTAAATGCTTTATTTTTTTTTCTTCAAGTTACATCTCAGTAACAAACCCCTCCC
>CAJQZJ010032828.1:153369-215869 GCA_907164525.1 Lophiomys imhausi
GGAGGGGTTTGTTACTGAGATGTAACTTGAAGAAAAAAAAATAAAGTCTTTAAAAATAAAAAAAAAAGAAAGTAGCTAAAGGCATGTTTATTGAATATATGTTGGATGATACTGAGACAAGACAGTCCTCCCCAGAGAATCTTGATCCAAAGATTTCTCCGAAAGCCAACACATGGATGAGGCTCTGAGTGGCCCTGTCTTGTAACTCCAGAGAGTGTGTTTTGGTACCAATACTATGATAAAGGAGAAGGCACTTGTGAATGGTCAAGATTTTGTTCCACTGAGAACTGAGAGACTATGATAACCTTAAAATTGCTCCAACATCAGGGGAAACAAGCATGCTTATCTATCTGCTCCTAACTTTATTTGAAGCTTTACCCTTTGGAAGGCAATTCACAACTTCCAGTTCCTGTGTTCAGGTTGCCATTTTGCTAGAAACAACTCAGAGAAAGGCATGAGTAGGAATCTTCATGTATGATCTACAACTGACTCCAAGAGCTTCCAATGACCTCTAGACTGAGCTAAGAGTATGCCATCAATGTACCAAAATTACATTTCTCAAGTGTTCAAAAATATCATCAAATTTATCCTAGATACCACTGTAGGGGTTATTCTACCTTAGAGGGGAAGTACAGATACACAATCAGAATCAAAGTAAAATATGAGATAATAAGTTCAGAAATAGAGGCAAAAGAAGAATTAAAAACTTCATTATTTTAGGGTCTCAGCATCTACTTGACCTCATTGTTTCCTCTCTTCACAACAGGAGCATTGTGAAGAGACCTAAATCTGACCTAAAATCTCTCAGTCACTTCAGCCATCATTGGCTACAGTGCATGGTACTTACTTCCCTCTGCTCTTCTCAAAGGGTTCACATCCATGCACATCACTCCTTAAAGGTGTCTGGTTTGTGTATCCCATTGGTATAGAATTCTTATAGTCGATGTGAGTATATCGGTTCTACCAAACATTGTGTATCTATTGCAGCTGTATATGTGGTATGCTGCTATAATTTTCTTGCTTATGAGTGAGGCCATTCTGGACTACATAATGATAATCTGTAAAAAGAAAGAAAAGAAAATTAAAATAACTGGACATGGTGGTAACCACCAATTATTCTGGTACGCAAGAGTTCAAGGTCATCTTTGGCTTCATAATGAGTTTGAAATCAGACTGGGACATATGCGACCTCATTTTTAATACAACAACAAAAAAAATTGAAAAAAAAACCCCCAACTGCCTATTATATACTTGGGTGAGATAATTTGTTCTGAAAACCCAGACATAGGCAGATCTATAAATCATGAAATCATACACACTGTACAAGAACAGTGGATTTGCTAGTTGGTTATTGATTCTTTCCTATGTGGCATCTTTCCTTTTCTATTCTTTCAAGTCAACACATTCAAGGTGTCTTAAGAGGGAAGTTGCCACACCAGGACCAACAGGTAGAAAGGCAAGCTCCCATCTACCTTCTAGGGAGGACTCTGGCCAACCTTGATCTGTTCCTGTATGGTCATTTGTGCCCCAGAGCACTCGAGATGTGACTATTCCCTATTGATTTCTGTGTCAAAATAAATATACATTGAATGAATATAATACCTTAATTTTATGTTGGTTGCATGCAAAATCATTAATATATGGGACATATTAGATCATATGTATGTATCTAGCTTTGTTATATTTCTTTCTTTTACTTTTAAAATATAGCCATTGTATACTTTAATACTGTATATAAAGCTATCATAAAATTTCTAATGATAGTACCAGGGCTAAACAAATTATGGTAGCTTCCTTTTCACCTGCTAGTATTTGTTTTTTTTGGGTAGTGATATAACTGTGTTTTTGTGAATAAAATGAATAAAGCCTTTGAGTTCCTGTTAAAAATAAACAGTCCTGGTTAGCTTGTCCTTTTCTTTTTGATTCCTTTTCTCAGATTCCCTTCTCTTCTGTTTAGAACACAGATGAGATGGTTGGTAGCCTGGCAGCCATACTGTGGTTGTGCAACAATAAGTTACTAAATTTAAAGAATCAGTGTAAGTAACCTGCTATGAAGGCTATGCTTTTTTTAAATTTTAGTTTTTTTGCAATGTATGCATATGTGATATGAATGGTTTATGCATGTTCACATATATGTGTTGGTGTGTATCTGTGTGCATGCATGTGGAGGTCAGAGGTTGAAATCAGGCATTTTCTTTTGCTATTTTCCACATTTTATAGTGAACAGGGTCTCTCTCTTGAGCTCAGAGCTTGCTGATTTGGTCAGTCTTGCTAGCCCCTTGCCCAAAATATCTATTATCTCTGACTCCTCAAGTGCTAGGGTCACAGACAGCAGCCATACCTCTGACTTTCACTTGGGTGCTGGAAATCTACACTCTGTTCTTTATACCTGCCTAGAAAATGCTTTATCCACCAAACCATAGTCTCAGGATCTGACACATGGTTTTAAATGATGCTGTAGAGCGTTTGCAGTCATATGGAACTCTATTTATCTTGAAGCTTTGTTTAAAATATCTTTTTTTAAGGCACTCAAGGTTTTGGTTAGGTACAAATAAATGCACTGTGAAAGGCAGAGATTCTGTCTCTAGTATCACTCATCACAGTTGAGGCCAATAGTTCCCTGGAATGTTGACTTGAAATAATTTTGAAAAAAAATTAATTGAAAAAATGATATTCCTACTCCACCAGAGAGGCAGTAAATTTCCCCTAAGAATAATTGACTCTGTATTTATCCAACATGTAAAATAATGCCATATATAGCCTATCTCTCAATGACAGCATAGTAGATACTATTGCGATCTTCTAACCAGATCTGTTCTCCAAGAGTATCTTCCTTAAACAATAAGCTGCCAGAAGATGAAATGATTCACTACCTACAGCTACTTACCTCTCTCTTCAAAGAATTTCCTTCTGCCTATTACACTAACCTGGCCAAGAAATACTTAGAGGTTTTATGACCAGCTCCTAGAATAGTTTATGTTCTGCCACTGGGAGCTGCCCAAAGTAAATGATGGACCAAAAATGGAAGGAAAGAAGTCCAGTACTATTGCTCCAGATTGGCCAATTTGATGGAGCAATGCATACTCCAGAGTCCCTTGTGTGATCTTGACTAGACTCAAGCCAAGTCTAATCATTCCTTGGCTCCTTGCCTACCCTGTCCTTTTTCATGTTTATTTTCTTTTGAGATGGCTTTCTCAGTAAGTTGCCTTGAACAAAACACCTTCCTCAGGCTTAATGTCTGAGGAAGCTGATCAATAATAGAAGCTATCATAATTGCAATCTTTTATTTCCCTGAGAAACTTTCTAAGTACAATTAGACTTACTGGTAGTTTTTGCAATATCTCTGAATATGTACCAAGCTTTAAATGAGTTGGTGAAACCTCTATTTGTGCTTTGAAGACATTCATAAGGTTAACACTTACAGCAAGAGGGAGTCTATTCCAATGCGTGATGCTCCATCAGATGGTATGAGAAATCCAGCACAAGGCCTTGCTGCTCTCTAAATCACCCTTTCACTTCAACTTTCAAACCACTTAGAAAAAGGATGCTCAAACCCAGTAAAATATCTTTTCCTTAAGATTAATTTCGATACTACATCAATGAATAGAATCAAGGAATCACAGATGGAAAAGTGGTTTGGGATTGTCATAAAATTGATTTCAAGCTCAATAGGGGACATGAACTTGCTGAGAAGGTTCTCTGCAATTTCAGCCAGGTGCCCAAAGGAAATTAATATGTAGATATAAGAAACACAACTAGACTTCTAATAGTAAGTCAGCTACAGAATTGTGGTGACAGGGTGACTGATGAAGAGATTCTAATTAGGCAAAGGGAATAAGTGGGAATGAATGTACTCCCCAAAGGATCTGGCTGGAAGGGTTTCCATTCTTCGGCTGGGTATTGTACTCGAGGCTGGCTTTGTTCATTTAGCTCAGGGAGATGGAAATGGGTTGGCTAGAGGTGTGTTTTGCGTGACATTATCTGTTTTCTCTATTCCTCGCATTTTATGAATTCATGTGGACCTAAAAGACAAATGGAGACTATTGATCACAGTTTTAGATTTATAAGAAAAATCACTTGTCTGGAGTAGGGGGGCATTGCTGTTTGTCATTCCTGTCATCAGTTTTCCATGTGTTGGCTGAGTCTGTTTGTGAGCTGGCCTCCACATAGGGTATATTTCCTAAATCTTTCACTGATTTGTCTCAGACCAGTCTCTTTCTGGAAATTTTAATCCTTTCAGCAAATATTTAAAAATGTTTATTTATATCTAAGGCCAGTGCTATACTGAGGTGAGAATGTAGGCTGACAAGGAATAAAATGTACAAATAGAACTTCAAATCCAAATAGAGAGAAATGGATTTTAAAAGACATGCACATAAAATGTCATAGAGGTTGTTTTAAAAGGAAAAGAAAAGAAAAAAAATCTTTAACTGCTGTGATCCTTAGAGGGAGAGGTAGGTGGTAGGCATGTAAATTAATATTTGTTATATCGCCGTGGACAGTATTGAGTAAGTGTACATGTTACAGGGTGAAAAAAATGTCTTTTGTACTGAAGCCACTACTGTAGTACCCTTTAGACACTGAAAACTTTTCATAAGGACATGGAATATCCAAGAGGCATTCTATAGAAACACCTAAGGATTTCAGAAAACAATGCACTAAATGGAAAATGTCTTTCAATGGCCTCTAGAGACAAAGCCCCAAAGATATATGATGGTATCTGTTTATTAAAGGAACACTGTTGGAAGTGAAGAATCTCATTTTAAGAGGTCAAAGCTGTCAGGGTCATGGTTTTCAAAAATCATCAAAAACAAAAAGGGAGAAAGATAAAAAAAGAATGTCTAATCACATTTGCTTTCTGGGTCTCTGAGACCAAGAAATAGAAAGAAAGAAGAAAAAATGAGAAGAGAGATACAAAGATGAGGGGGCACACACACACATAGACAGACACACACACTCACAGACAGACACACACACACACACACACACACATACACACACAGAGAGAGAGAGAGAGAGAGAGAGAGATATTAGATCTCTTAATGAATTTAGTACAGGCCATATGTTGTTATGTGTTTGACTGTATTTTCAAATAGAAAGTGGAAACTTCCACCAGTCTCAAGGTGAGAGCAAGGCAGGTTTTCAAGAAACTAAAAAGCATAACAAATACCAGAATGTTTTCTTTCACTCATCTGTTTGAAATTGGTAACAGACTTCAAGAAGTTGGTTTTGTTTGTAGATGAACTGTATTTTACAGCGTAGAAAAACAATAGGAAGGAGTCTAAGCGTGCTTTGTTTACCAACTATTTATTTATAAGTCAGCTATGTATCCACTGTGCTCAAAACACAAAAGATTTCATACCTGTAAATTTGTAATATACTTAAACAGAGAAACAATCAAGTATCTCTCATTGATGCTAGTAAGAGTTAGTACCCTGCCAACCACTCTACATCCTTGTGTAGTCAGAGGAACCTCATTACATTATAAGTGAAGAGAGAGGAGCCCACAGAAGCTAAATAATTTGTCCAAGTTCATGTCTGCTGAGGGCCGGCTGCTGACCACCATAGAAACTGAATCACCAACCAAAGAACTTGCATTGACTGGTCCTAGGCCCCACTACACCTATGAAGCTGATGGGTTGCTTGGTCCTCAAGTGGATTCCCTAAACAACTGAAGCAGAGACTATCTCAGACTTGGTCTCTGTTGCCTCCCTCTAGATCCCATTTTTGTAACAGAACTGCCTTGGCTTGCCTCAGTGGAAGAGGAAGCACTTAGTCCTGATGCAATTTGATGTGGCACAGAGGGTTGGTACTGGGGAGGGGAGTGGTATGGGGGAAGTGGGTGGGAGGATGGGACTCAGGAGGATAGGGAGGGGGATTGTGATTGGAATGTAAAATAAACAAAGAAATAAATTTAAAAAATGAAAAAAAGTTTTTCTCAAGACTTTTGATGCATCATCAATGTTTGAGACAAATATTGAAGGTGAACAGATGAAATAGTACAAGGTTTGCAAGAGTACAACATAACAAGCATGTCACAATTACATGGTATTGGAACATCAAGCAAGTTGGGACAAGGGAAGAGAGAACTGAAAAGTAAGCTAGTTGCATTCTGAGAGGTCTCGTGGATCTTGATAAGACATTAAGATTTATAGGAAAGTTGGCTGCACAATCCAATTCCCACAGAAGCAGACCCCAAGAAAAGGTTCCAGAGGAAAATGATGTAGTAAGAAAATACTTCCAGAAGAAAATGGTGGGGGAAAAGGGAAAGAATGAGGGAAGACAAAGTAATTTTTTTTTTTTTTTTTTTTTTTTTTTTTTTTTTTTAAAAGTCCTGGTCTTGATCCCATTCCATGGGAAACTCTGGAGCTTAAGTTCTATCTTGGAGTCAGCTTTGTATCAAGGCAAACTGGATTTCCTACTCACACCTTTGTGAGCTAAGAGCTGCATGCTGCTCTGGGGAATTGGAATTTCCCAGCGATTTCTAGTTCTCTTTGACTATGGGAGAGTAACTCAGGACCACTGCAGAGCCCGATGCATGTCATAAAAGTCGTCTTATCTGGTGAATGGTACACAGTACATAGGGTAAGGTTAACATTAACTTCTACAGTTCACTATACCACTGTTGTCATCAGAAATGGACCATTCAGATATTGAAATGTTTGAATTGAAAAACATCCTATGGATAAGGGAATGACAACACCACAAACAGACATGAAAGATAAAAAGAATCACAGAATACTAGAAAGAAATCAGTATGATTAGAAATTACCCCAAATGATGACTACACACATTTACAAATGCCATTGCAAGCAGCATGAACAACTCAGAATCGTGCTGCCATGACTCCAAATAGACTCTGCTTACTATCCTTTCAATTTTCACTCTACACCTGTAATATAAGAGACATATTCTACTCTCATCCTAAGTTGAAAAAAGATGGTTCTTAATCACTGAGATTTTAATTTTATTGTTTATGTGAGTTCTCTGAAGTTAACTGTGGGTGAGTAACCAGATCCTTGGATTATGAGTCGAGGTCTGTCACTTAGAAACACTATTTCAAGACTGGCTGCATAAAGACATGCAGATGACTATCTGTATTCATTCCCACTTTCCACATGCTGGCCAGAATAGGGAAAATCCAAAAGAAATAGTAAACAGTAGACTAACAAATGGAAATGTCCTAGATCACAGGATGACTATGTGACCAACTCCTCCCTTCCCTGCTCTACCTACCAACCCTCAGGGAACAGGAAGGGAACCTCTAGTTTGGCCTGACTTAACTGATTATTTTTTCCAGCAATCTATTCTGAAAAAAAATATAAAATTGTCACCCAAACCTCATCAAGTGCTTTTGAAACTTTTAATTTTAAGTACAAGTTGATAAATCATAGTTTTGTTTATTTATGAAGTACAACATGATGCTATGCTTCCAGAAGACAAAATTTACTCCCTACATAGCAACACGAGTTGGTGGCCAACAGGGACATTCTTATTCAAACTCCCTGGTTCACACTGGCTTGTGGCCACATCATAACACAAAACGCATTCAGCCCAAGTTCAAAAGTTCCCAGTCTTCAGTCTCAACACCCTTCAAATGTCCAAAATCAAAAGTCTCTTCTGAGTTTTAAAGGCATCTCTTAGCTGCCAACCCCTGTAAAACGAAAGGGAAGTGACACACTTCCAAAGTACCATGGCCCAGAATATCCATTAGCATTCCAAAATGGAGGAATAGGGGCATAGTGCAGAAATACTGGACCAAAGATCTCCTTGTCAGGTATCAAAGAGCTTAGATGACTTCCACCCCTCCAGCTTTGCTACCTCAACATCTCTCTCTCTCTGGCTGGTTCCATTCCTTCTATGTGGCAATCCTTGGCAAATAGTTCATGGTTCTGGCTTCTACACCTTGGGGTCTTCACTACAACCATGCTTCAATTTTACAGCTTCACAAAATGACCTCTCTCACCCTTTCTGCAACTTTACAAAGGGACTCCCTGCCATGCACTGGGTGTACTCAGTGGCCCTCTGGAATTGGGGAGGCACAATGCACTACTGCTTTGCTATTTTATTTCTGCATACCTCTAATGCCAGCACTATGTGGATGATATTGTCAAGTTTGTCTGCCAGCTTGGAATGACATTAGCAAAAGGCTTTTATTCAATGGTTTTCTAGGAGCAGAAAAAAAAAAACGCTCTTTAACAAGGAAACTTAGCTGGGTGTGATCTTGCTCCAAGGCAAGAAATGCCACTCCTCAATAGCACTTACCTTTTTACATCTTTCAGCACAAGTTTGGCTGCAACATTACCTTCTGTGGTGTTGTTTTCCCCTTTAACCTGTTTTTTATTCCCTGTATTTTTTCTGCCCCACTTGCTCTTTTTCTTTGCAAGCCTGCAAAAGGGTTATGAATAATAACCACACAACCCACAGATTAAATATTATGCTGCCTTGAAATTGTCCCACCAAAGAAAATAGTCCATTACTTTTAATTGAGTTTCAGGCAAGTACTTGGGAGAAGATCAGAAGGCAAACAGATGCTTTGGCAAAAAGAAGTAACCTCTTTGGAGTTGTTAATACTGTTCTTCTCTGAGACCTCTCGAGCTATGTCCTCACCGTGTATATTACTCTCAGCATTATTGCCTTGCAGGATTCTACTACAATTGCTCATAACATTCGATTCCTTTTGTATTCCAAAGTTCCAAAACTTCTATATTCCTTAAAAAAAAACCAAACAAACAAAAAACACTCACTTTATTTACAGCAACAACTCACTCTCTGGTACCAATTTGTATATTAGTTACTTTTCTCTTGTTATTATAAAACACCAGGACCAGGGTAACTTATAGAAGAAAGAGTTGATTTTTGTTTTGTTTCCAGAGTAATATAATCAATCACACCCAGAAGGCATGGCAGCAAACAACACACTTGGTGGCAGGAGCAAGAAGCTGAGAGTTAATGTCTTCAGTCACAAGCAGGAAGCAGAGGGAGAAAACTAGAGGTGGTGTGAGGCTTTATCCTACCAAAGCCTACCTTCGGTGACATCCTTCTTCCAGCAATGTTGTACCACCTCAACCTCCCCAAATATTGCCACCAACTGGAGACTATTTGGCCTCAGAAACCCAGGACAAATGGCTGTGTAAGGTGCCTATTAAATATGTCAAAGTGGATTTGTCCAGCTCTACCAGTACCCCTAAGTACCTGTGGCTCCTTCTATCACTTCTTACCTCACCCCCTATCCTAAAGCTCTCCTTCCCAGGGGCTGGGCTTCAACTTCCCTTCCCTGACCATGGTCCCTATATAACTCAGCCATTTTGGCTATGCTGGTCTTTTGGCCTCTTAGCCTAGGCCACCTTGGTTGGTGGCTTCTCTTTGACTCTCTCTGTCCACCTCTCCATTCATGATCCAATTTAGTTTACTGAGCTGCTTTTTCTTTTATATCTACAATAAAAATCTTCTCTATACTTTAGGAGTAGTAATATTCTCCTCCTTTTATTTCATTTTTTCCCATTCAGGAACCAGTATTCACATCATATCTGAGCCTACAATAAACACTTTCATTCAAACTAGTACAAGAATTTTGATTCCCACTCCCACTATCTTTTCCTGTTCCCCTCCACTCCTACAGTCCTTTTCTTCTTCTGAAGGAGCACTTCTTCTACTTTGTTTCTTCACATGAAAAATGTCAAAAAATACAGTAACACTGTAGGGTATCATATATGTAAAGTATGTCTGGCAGGACCTGTTATGTATTAGCTTCTTTCCCTATATGTATTACTTGTTGTCAAGTCAGCTCTATAGATTTAGTGAACTGACAGTGTTCCCAAATGTGTCCCCAGGAGGTAGAGGTTGTTTGGGATGCTAAGACATGTCAGAAGGAGATTTCCAAATATGTCCTTTGCATTCAGCTGTTGGTGATCACAATTTAGATCCTTATTAATTTGACATATCTGAAGAATGCTAAATCAAAAATGACCCAGGAGAAAGTTACACAGGAAAGAGAGATTTTAATATCTGCCACTGCAATTAGAAACAGAAATGGTCAGTAATTTAATTCAAGAAATGCATTAAACAGAAGATAGTAGGGTATGAAGGGGTGCTGCGTAGCTTTCCCTGTGGAGTCTCTTTTATTCACTAAAGATAAGGAAGACAATGATAGTCCAAAGGAAGGATTCTATTGTGATTCATTTAATGATACAATGTGTTTATTGGTATCATTTATAGTTTTGTGGGCAACTGAAAGGCAGCAGTACTGCCTGAAAGTCTGAAATTCAATCTATGGTTAGCTGCACAGTCACCATCGGGTCTTCTCTTTTCAGATTGCTTCCTCCAATGTATTTTCAGAGAAAGGGTGGTCCTAATGGTCCCTGCTCCTCCCTCTGTGTGGAAAGGTCAATTGGCCTAACTTCCTGAGGGATCTTAGTGCTTGGCTCTGACCCAGGATGATAACAGTCATATCCAACTCAGTGAGAACAGCCACATAGTGAAGAGATAAGGCAAGAAGTCATTGTAGGTCAAATGCTGTAGTTTAGAAAAGAAAAGCCAGTACATTGAAGGCTTGATCTCTAGCTTGGTGCTATTGGGAGTAGTAGGTTTTAGAGACCTTAGCTTATTTTAGCCCATGATCCTGATCATCTCTTCCTCCCTCCCATTGCTTACTAGTGGCATCATAGGTAGGTTTCCTCTTCCAGGTGCTCTGGACATGATGTGCTGCTTCATGAATGACCCCCAGATAACATCTCTAACAGACCACGGACTAAACCTCATAAAAATATACACCAAGATAAAACTTTTCCTCTTTTAAGTTGATTATTTCAGGTATTTTGTTAAAGTAATGTAAAACTGACATAGACTAAGTATATTTTCTCATGAATTTTAACCAAAAGAAAAAGAAAGACAGTCTGTTTTCAAATGCAAGGAAAGCCTCCCTATCTCCATAGCTCTATGACAGAAGGCACCTTTACAAATTAGAAGTCAAGTTGTTGTCCCCTTTCATAATCCAGGATCTGACTTACTTGAGAAAGATTTCACAGATGGGAAAACTGACAAGAGACTTGAAATAGAATAGCCAAATAATTCAATCATAAAATGGGGAGCAGAGCTAAAATGAGAATTCATAAAGGAGGAATCCCTAATGGCCAAGAGACACTTGAAGAAATGCTCAACATCCTTAATCATCAGAGAAATGCAACTTAAGATGACTCTCAGATTCCATCTCACACCTGTCAGAATGGCTAAGATCAAAAACTCAAATGACAGCACATGCTGGTAAAGCTGTGGAGAAAGGGGAACCCTCCTCCATTGCTGGTGGGAGTGCAAACTTGTACAACCACTATGGAAATCAGTCTGCAATATCTTAGAAAACTTGGAATAGCTCTACCTTAAGACCCAGCCATACCACTTCTGGGTATACATCCAAACGATTCCTCACCAAATCACAAAAACATCTCCTCATTTATGTTCATAGCAGCTTTATTTGTAAGAACTAGAAACCGGAAACAACCCGGATGTCCCCCAGCTGAAGAATGGATAAAAAAACAAAAAACAAAACAAAACAAAACTGTGGTAATTTTACAAAATGGAATACTAAATGTTGTTTCAGCTAACAGAAACAACAAAATCATGAAATTCACGGCCAAATGGATGGAACTAGAAAAGCTCATCCTGAGTGAGCTACCCCAAACTCAGAAGGATGCACATTGCATCTATTCACTTATAATTGGATTTTAACCATGTAGTACAGAATAACTATACTACAACCAACACACCAAAAGGAACAGGAAAACAGACCTTCTCACATGTTAGTGGGACACTTTGCCCTAATGGAGTTGCCATATAGGCCCCCAGTATAAGAGTAAGCTCTTAGCCCTCATATGAATGCTGAACTGAGGAGGACTGCTATGTTGGGACACCCCACTCTGTAAGATTAGGATAGGTGGGGTGTGGAGGTTGAAGGGTGGGACCAGGAGGGGTGGAGAGAGGGAATGTGATGGAGATGTAACTTGAAGTAATAAATAAACACTAAAAAAATTAAAATAACAGCTCAAAGGTAAAGGATTTACAATGATAAATTTTATGAAGGAAACGTAGTCAGAAAAGGAAGGTCCATAAGTCAGGAAAAAGTGTGTATAAGTTCAGTCAGACTGATGGGATGTTAAACCTCCCTGACCAATACAATCTTTTAGAGTACCATGTTGAACTGTTTCCATGTAGGAACTACTTTACGGTATTCAGTAGCTGGCCAGTTAGTAACTTTATACTTAAAGAATTTCAGGTCAGGTTTTGAGCCTGTGCTGAGTTACTACTTTAGACACTAAATAGTACCCTAGTGAACATTCAAATGCCTGCTTCACAGCCATAGATACAGGAAACAAAAAGTTTTCCATGAATCAAGAGAAGGCTATTTAAAATGTTTAGAACAAATGGCATCAATCAATGAGCCGAAGGCAAGCACAAGCTTCTTAAATTCTTGTAACATATTTTATGTTTAGGTTGTTATGCATCTATACATTAATTTCTCAAAATAACATGTTTCTTGGAATGTATTTTTATTTGGATCTGGTGGTGCAGATGGTGCAGGGAAGTGTGATTCCCTTAGGGTATTGAGAAAATGTAGGAGTTGGGATTGGAATAAAAAATAAGGAAGAAAGACTTATGTAGATAGTGCAATAAAATAAAAATATTCTTGTCAATTGGATCTGAGAGGCAGAAGAGAAAGTTCACTTGTAGAGTAGAATACATGCATACACACATATATGTGAACATACATGTACGCATACATGAATACATACACATATACATTATACACGTGCATGCATACTTAAAAATATACATATGTACATACATGTATACATATATATGTACACACATGTATGCATATGTACAAACATACATTTATACATACATGTAGACATACATGCATACAGAAAGCACAAATACACAGATTCATCTTGACAAAACTCCTTCATGCTTCCTTTGGGAAACTCAATGCCACCTTCTTTTTTGGGTACCACTTGATCTTTCTTGTCTATAAAATGTCTCAGTGGACATATTAAATATAAAACTTAGTTCTCTTAGAAGTTTGAATGTTCTAATAGGCATGTCTGAACCCAGGATATTTGCCAATGTGGCCCAACACAAGATCATAATCTTTCTTAAAACATTATGCTTTTTTGCAAAGTTTTTTTTTTTTGTAATTGAGTTACATGATTCTCAAATGTGAAAATTGTATACGAAAATCTCCTATTGCTCCTATTGCAATGTCAAAAGGTTGGGCATACTTGCAGGGTTTAAAAAGATAACTTTGGTGGCTAAATGTTGAGGAAAGATCCAGTGAACAAGATTTGGTAAAGTGATAAACTATCCTGGCTTACCCAAAACAAAGTGATTTCCTAAGAACTGAGATTTCAATGTGGGTCATGAACCCTTTGGCAAAACTCTGTCTCCAGAAATATTTACATGACAATTTATAGCAGTACCAAAATTACAGTTATGAAGTAGCAAAGAAAATAATTTTATGGCTGGGGGTCCTCACAACATGAGGAACTATATTAAAGGGTCACAGCATTAGGAAGGGTGAGAACTGCCGATTCAGGTGCTAAAGTCAAGGCAATACAAGGAGACCCAAGAATGTTGGTCATTACAGCATTCTGTATGGGCTATTGTAAATCACAACCAAATTTATCTTATTTATCTTGTAGCCCATAGAGACTTATTCCAGAATATGAAATTACTGAAGCCAAACTGATCAACCTTCAAAATGAAAATTGCCTCATCTGAAACTGGGAGTGATTTTTGCTTTAACACCTTGCAAGCAGTCCAATGAGTTAAGACAAGAATATGAATTGAGATGCCAAATGAGAAATTGTACCTTTCTAAAACCCAAAGGAAATGTGTACTATCATCTGTAAAAAATTAAAAAAAGAATAAACCTCACAGAGATTCATCCATTTTAAAATAAGTCACTTCTCAAAATAATTAGGCCACATCATTATCTTTTTATCTAAAATTTGCAGGTAGACCAAAATAGCTATTTGGGAGCTATTACAGAGAACTGTAAATAAACAAGAGGATGGGTCAATTGTAAGAACATTAGTGTTGCTAATGTGTTATATGACATACAATTCAGGTAGTAACACTTTTCAAAAACTCAAGTTTTGGTTTTGGCTCTCCAAAAGAACAGAGCCTGTGGCAAGGATATTAGCAGAGAAAGTTTTCTTGCACTGGAGCCTGAGAAGCACATGTTTGGCAATGGGAAAAGTTAGATAAGTATGGAGAAAAGCCATAAAGAGCATGGCAGTGAGCTGGTTGCTGCTGTAAGATACTGGGACTCTATTCCATCTTTAATCTTCTGTACTTTTGTGAGTAACAATGAGAGTGACAGAATACACATTTAAATGGCTTCCTTCTCACACTGATTAAGATATTGGTAAGGTGCTGAAGCTCTGTGCTTTGGGGTTTCCATCTGGGGAACTGTTCCTGACTGATATGCTGTGTTTCATTGCCTCACTGTATAAGTTCTACAGAAGTTATGGGCAAAGACAAGAGGCTATGCACTGCACCACAAGTGTTCACTGAGGCATTCCAGCATTTCTGCATGGAAAGCATCTACTGTGGGATACAAAAGATCTTCAAAGATGATGAATACACAAGAAACCCACTTATAAATGATCAGTGGAGTCCTAGATCACTTGCAGAATGACTTTAATTACATCGATTCTTATTAGGGCAAGAATAGCAACTACTATTCCTTCTGTCTGTCCATCCATGGGCACAGCTGTACATACTAAATGTATCTGTCCAGTAAACTGGCTTTTGATGTGAGTTTGCTTCAAATACTACTCTAGTATTAGTATGGAACTTAAGCACAACTGCTGTCCTCTCCTGCTTGGAAAGCATTCTTTACCTGAAGAATTTCATTATTGAAAAATAAAAGCAGTATGCTGCTTGGAGGTAGAAATGGTGAATTTGGATACTGGATGTCATACTTTCAGGAAATCAGAGAACTGGAATTCCGTTTTTATCCATGAAAGTAGTATAGCATTTGGTATTTCAGACTTTTGAGCAAGTTCAAATGAAATCAATTAAGTAAAGAATACTGTGAATCATAGCTACTAATCTGTAGTTGTCAATATCATTGAATGTCTAAACAAATATTTTCCATGGTACATTTGCGGGGGGATGCTGAGCTGGTGTGTGATGAATTTGTGTTTTCCCAAGCCTACTCTCCACACTGCAAATGAAAACTATGGATATAGGGGATGCAATTGGAAATCCACAAAATTTGCTTGTCTATGTAGCAGCATATTGATTTTTTTCATTACAACTGGAATTGAACACATGGGAGTTGTGCTTGTCAGTGAATGTAGGAAGGTTAATGGTGAACACAAGAAAGCAGCCCAGACCGCTGCTGTTTTGCCCTTAGAGCCCAGTGAATTTGCCAGAGGTGCATTTGTGTGTAAGTGAGCTGCCAAGAAAAAGGAGGAGCTCCATGACTTCCTAGAGAAATGTCTTCTCTGGACCCTCTGAGAATAGCTTTGACAATAAATTGGCTTTCACATTATTCTTGAAAAGAAACCTGTTCTTGTCTGACCCATCTTCTATATTCCTGTTTTGTTTATTATTTTTCATTACATATGCAAAAGGATTTTACTGCAGGTCAGGGAGATTTCAGTGAAATGATAGAAACCAGCTGTGCTAAACTCACAGATTCATTAAACTCAGACTTTCTGGATGATAATCCCTGAAATCAAATTCCAAACCCCTTAGCTTTTGTTAACAGCCTATGGGCAACTGCATTAATGAGAGCCCTTCATCTGTATTCTCCATGAGTTCACAGCAGTGGTCCTCAAACATTAGCACATGCACAATTCATGAAGACTGCCAAAAATGCAGATCTCTGTAGGTAGAATTCAAGTATTCATTCTCACTCACTCTTGAAACTTTTTCTTAGACATTGACCTTGAAGGATTTTCTTTTTTAATGCAAGGCTTTACCTTAGCTGAGCTTCAGCACCCTTAGAATTGGATCTTTGGCTTATCATTCTGCCCTGTGTTAGTTTAATCACTCACTGTACACAGAAATTCTTCACTTGACCAGTTGGAGTTCTTCTTAGTAGTGCGAAGTGAACAATGAGAGAAAGAAGCTAAAGAACACACACAGACATGGGTGGATGCCATAGAGACTCTGTTAATTGGGACATAAAAGCTTGTACTGCATGAAACCTTTCATATGATGTTCAAAACAAGTAGAAGCAATCAATGGAAATCGGAGGAGGATGTATAAAACACTTAGGAAAGTTAGACATAGTGGCTCACACCTGCTAACCTCAATCTGAGGGGCTGAGACAGGATTGCAAGGAGCTTGAGGACAGCCTTTACTACATAGTGAGTTCCTGATTAGGCTGAGCAAAAAGAGTGAGACTGTCTCAAAGGAAAGAGGGAGAGCAATAGTGAGGAGGAACACTCGCTAAGCACAAAACGTAGGAAGCCTCCTGGAGTGTTGAAAATGGTCCATCTTCCTACCTGGTGATGAATACACTGGCTCCATATATCTTTGGAATGGAGCAGTACACTTGGCTTGCTACTTCACACACCTTATTGTATGTAGCTAGATCCTTAAATATATGCACACACACACACACACACACACACACATGTGCACACACATACATGAACACACTCTAGGATACCTGCTTAGTGAAGAATAAGAGCCATTGCTTGCTCCTGCTACTGTACTAGGAAGAGCTTCTCTGCTAAGCTAAATGTGCAAACAGGATGAGCAGATTCTAACATCACTGACAAGATGACAGCTAAGATTAGACTCTTGCTTTAACATTGGCAATTTTTCAAACTGTGCCACAGATGTGGAAAACAATTATTTGTCACTCGACTTTGAGCACAACATTAAAAAAAAAAAAGGAGGCTTTAGAAATAATCTAGAGAAGTTGTCCTCAAACTGCAGAATAGCAGATAGTCTGCAGAGCTTGTTAGGGATACAGTTTTAAGCTATAGCTTGGCTGTGCTGGATCTGGAACTCCAGGAGTGGAGCCTAAGACTCTGTGTCTTTTAATGTTAAACATTTTCTAATGTGCTCTCCAAAGTGACTGTACCATGATGATGCTGAAACTAATCTGTACGTAAGATATGAGAGTCAGCATTAATCCAAATATAGATTGTGCAGTCTCCCCAGAACTCCTTCCTGCAGAGTTTCTCATTTGTCTTCTCTTGGTGAGATGGAGAGAGAAACAACATTTGCCTTTCATAGGTGAAGAGATTGGAGGCCAGCAACACTGAGACAGACACACATGTCTATACTGATAAGAGACAAGCACACTCTTGTTCTGGGTATCGTTTTCTTGTGAATGATCAGCCTTTGTCTCTTTCTCCCTCTCAGTCTCTGTCTCCATCTCTTTCTCAGTTTTCCTTTCCCTTTTCTCTTCCCTCTCCCTCTTGTTCTCCACTCCCTTTCTCTCTTTCTCTATGTATGCATACATGTTTGTACTAATGTTTGTATGTGTACAAGAGGATAGAGATCAAGCTTTATATGTCATTTGTCAGGAGCAGTCCACAGTGTTTGCTGGGACTGGATCTCTCTGACTTGGGAACTTGCTAATTAGGCTAGGCTGGTCGACAAGCCCCAGGAGATTGGTCTGCCTCTGCTTCCCTGGTGCTAAAATTGCTAGCATGTATCATGGACCTGGGCTTTTTTTTATGTGGCTACTAGGGATTAAACTCTGGTCTTCCAGCTTGCAAAGGCAAGTAAGTACTTCACTGAATGACATACCTCCCTAACACTCATGAAGACATTATTGAAGAGATAGTTAAAGAGCTCTTGTGATCAATGCCTATGTAGCCCAATATAATCTTAATATTACGTCCATATGCAAGGGTCAATACCATTGTGGCCAACTATAATCTTAATTTTGTATCAATATACAAAGATCAATACCGATGTAATCCAATACAATCTTATTTTTGCACAATAAACAATGGTCAATACCACTTTAGCCAAATAACCTACTAATTTTGTATCAATATACAAAGGTATAAGGGCATATTCAATAATCTGCCCCTTCTTCTTGGACCTTCCTGTGCTATGTCTATATCTCATTTTTCTCAAGCCCATGCACTCCTACATAGGAGAGGAAGAAGGATACAGAAAAGGAAAAGTAGGAATTCCCTGGGGCTAACCTCCAAAACCCATTAAGACAGGATCATTTATCAGCTTGTAGTCTCTTCCCCTACATAACAGAGTTTTCAGTTATCCTTCAAATAACCAAAAAGAAGGTACTTTCTAATTAGACATTTTTGGTTTCAAAACAGTACTTTGAAATCTAAAACTACATACAGGCAGAAAAACAATAGCTTCTGATAGTGAGAGTCCCAGCTGGATCCAGATATTCACACAATAGCATAGATCAATCATAGTAATGTATAATATAAGTTTTGCATAACACAGGGAGCCACTTAAAGAAACAAAGGCCCCCAGGAGAAGATAGAGTTGTTTCTGCTTCACCAAGTCGGAGAAAGAAGAGGGACCTATGTGGGAAAACTTGAAGAACAAGGGTTTTTCTAACAAAACGTGTTTAGCTTTCTCTAATCTCAACTGCTCTAACTTGAAGACAAGGATGTATCCCTCCCTTCTGGTACTTCCATGTGTAGGGAAGGGCTCTTCCATGGGAGGATTTCCTCTGTTGCTCTTGAGAGACTACACAAGGTCAAAGTGATCTTGCTGCATCTCCTCTTTTTCAGATGTCTTTGACTTAACTAGGCGGCAGCATACAAAAACAGAATGTTTAATCCTTTAAAGAAGCTATGCTTCTTTTCTTGACCCCCACAGTCTCAATAAATCCAAGAATTAGGTTTTACTCACTGAAGAAACACTCGAACAGTGATAGATGGGGAACAACAGTGTGGTTGGACTGCTTATGTGTGCATTTTTCTCAGCTTCTATTTAAACCTTCCCTTCATGTTAGCATCTGAAGATAGATGTGGGAGGAGGAAGGTCATTAGATCTTTTTTTCCTCTTCTCAGTGTGACCACAATGAATATATCTCTTGTATCTCAATATTAGAGAAAATGGGGGGAGGGGATAAAAAGAAAACTGATAAAGATCCCCTTTTTAACCTCTCCAAGTCCAGAACATATACCCAAATAGGGCTTAGATTATGAGCATGCTACCAGTACAGTAGTCAGGACCCTTCAATGGCTACATTAATATTACATAAAATTAAAGTTTCAAGTTGTGTGTTGAACTGATCATATTTCAAATGCTCAGTAGCCACATGTAGCAACAGGGTTTTATATTGGGCAACACAACCATTTCCATCACTGCCAAAGCTCTATTGGCTACAGTTAGGTTGAATCTTCTAAATGGCAAAACAAGGGGTACACTGGCTATGCCATTCTTTCTTGAGCTTATTTTTAGTTGTGTAATTCCTCATAAAACAAATCTCCAACTTCCACATAATTGTAATTCTTCACACACTAGCCAAATTAGTAGTTAACCATGCCTATCAGAACACTTTACTTTGAAACTCATTAAAGAAATGGCTGCTACATATTTCATGTACATGGGAACTCTCCTACAGAAATGAAAGTCCAAAGGACTAAGAAGAGAAGACTAGGATAGAAGACTGGGAAAAAAAGATAAGTATTCAAATCAAGTTCTCATATCAGCCAAGTGACCTATCAGGGTCTGCTCTTCCACCATTCCTCAGCTTCCTCTATACACAGTGCTCTCCAGAGACATGAATATCATATAGGGACTCTGATGGGATAATTTAAGGTCAGGATTCATAATGAACAGCATGTTCTGGCAAACTAAAAAACACCTACATTCTTCTTTTAATGTTTTCTGGAAGCATGAGTTTTCTTTCTCTGATCTTTCTTTTTTATATTTTATTGATTATTTGAGAATTTTATATAACATATTTTGATCAAATTCCCTGCACTCCACAGTCTAACTCTTCCCAGATTCACCCCAGCTTCCCCAGCCCCTCCTAAATTTGATTTCTCTGATGTTCGTTGTGAGAATACCTGAAGACAAAATTCACAAACATGTGTCCTCCCCATTCCCCTCTAAGACTGACTACCCTGAAATTTTTGTCTTTCAAGTTTATCCCCACTAAGCCTTTAGCAACTCGTCAATTACACCATTTGGACCCTGACTTGGATGCCATTGAAATTTCTGTTCATAGGAAGTAAGATCCTCTGTATCTACCTGTCTGCCTTTGGTTTGTATAGTAGTGGTTTGCCCTGTGATCTCAAGATCCAAGAAGAGCTGTTGGTTTTCAGTTTGCAGCTTTTTACTTCTTGTAATGATGGAAGAAATCCCAATCCTCAATTGCTAGCAAGAAAACAAAGAGCGTGCATTAATACAAAAATGTGTCTGAAGTTCCCACAACAAGGAAAGCAAGCAGGTGCTGTTTTCTCTCTTCTTCCCTGTGCTTCCTCTCCTGAGCTTCACATTACCAACCTAAGCTTTTGCTACTGTTCTGATTAAAAGTGTCTTCTGTTACTAATACATTCTTCCCTATGGTTATTAACTTCCTCCAACCTGAGTGAATTGGGCCTAAAACTCATTATTACATCTCAAATGTTCCCTTCACTCCACTTACAAAGCTGGCCACAGTGGTGTGTAGTCATTAGGAAGTCTTTGCGCACACAGTGATATACCACTTCACGTCATTCTGTAGGCTTGTGAGGCATATGTTGCAATCATGGGATATTAAAAATAATAATAATAAAACATGAAGAGATTACCATGGCCGTTTGAACCAAGATACCTGCTGTTTGTATATCCCCAGCTGGCCCATCTCTCACAGCACAGTTTCTGTATTCTAATTTTTAGGACTTTGAACTAAAAAGATAATGATTGGCTTACCACCCAGTGAGTTAGATGTTTCATTTTGCTATTTCTCAACAGCCTGGAGCAATGTCAATCTGGTTGTTCTCTCCCTCCAAACCCCATTTTTCCCATGTGAGGGACTTCGAATAATTTTCTCTGCTAACTCACCAGAGGAAGGTCTAAAAGCCATGTATAGGTGTTGTGGGCCAGTAAGTCAAGGAAACTTTGCAATCTGGGACCCCATAGGTGTGTTGCGGCTACTGAGGACTAGTCTGACTGTTATTGTATTATTTTTTTCCTAGTTTAAATTGTCTGTACAATTGGATTTTATACCAAGCTAGGAAGTGTTAAACTGTATTTGCTTTCTGTTTCCTTCCAGATATTTTTGCAGACACGCAGCCTGTGAGCAATAACATCACAGTAAAGCCATTGTTACCCTGCTAGGCTAGGAAATAAATTCCTCCAGTTACTCATGCTGCCTGATTAACAGTGAACCATGGATTTTTAAATAATTAAGGGATACATCTAATGGAGGCTCACAGGTTCCCTGTTAAACAGAATCTAATTTTCTTTGATGATTCAGAGGGTATTTTTATATCTTGGGTTAATCATCATTGTTAGGGAAATCAATTGCCAGCTAAGCAAGATTTCCGGCTGATATGAGCAGATAAAACAGCTCTCAGAACTTGAGCACACTGAGCTCTGTTCTCTCCAGAGGTTCCCCGTGTTTGCTTCAGTTTTCATCAATGAACTTTTGGAAACACTACAGTCTTCCCCTGTGATGTTCTGAGGTGGCATGTCTATTTAAGGATGTTCCTGTGTAACCACAGGGCATCTCTGCTGGGTGTTATCTTATTATGATTCTGATTCGATAAGGCTTTTCGAAGCAATGGCTCTGTACACTGTCTGTGGCCTTGTCCTGGGTCAGTGGAGACAGGTGGACCATGAATTTCTTGATCCATGGTTCATATATGCTAGCCAGGATACCAAAAAGCAACTAAACACTCCACAAGGTAAAGGGCTATAGAGAAAACAGAGTATGTAAGAGTGACCATCAGACAGGCTTACAATCAAAGTGACAACTGATCAGAGAAAGAGTTGGCACAATACACTTGATTTTCTTAGAGAAGAACATGCTTGGTCCAAAAGGGAAAACAGGGCAAGGTGACTTTAGGGTGATCTAAAAACAGAAATGAAAATGATTAGATGGTTACATGGGAAGTACATAATTGGACAAAAATTCAGGAAGGACCTATGTGTCACCCATGTCTAGATCTCTGACTCCTGCCTTACATCTGTAAGATGTCTCAGAGGTAGAGCAAAATCTTCCACATGACTACACAGGTGGTCAATCAGGTAGGATTTTCTCCAGAGACTGACTTCAAAGGCAACCATGGAAACAATCCAGGCAGACCATGTTGGTAGCCTCAGATTTAAAAAGCCTAAAATCAGTTTCTTCAAGATACCTAAATGTGATCAGTGTCATACTAGTAATTGTCACCAGCCCGTCCCGGTGGATGATGTTGTGAATGAATATGGTGTGAATATTTACAAATTGAAGCAGATTTTCGTGTGCTAATAAAGAATGGGCAGCAATGAGGTTCCCAAGCAGCCTGGCTCTGGTCACAGCTATGTAAAACCAGCCACTTGTTCCTATCTCTAATCAATAGATGCTGTTGACAGGGACATCAGATGCATAAAATGTATGTGGGTGGGAATTTCCAAAGCTAATGTCCTATAGCATAATGGATATCACATTGCCAAGTTAAAATATATATATATATACATATATATATATATATATCATGAAAGTCTCAGCTTTCCTATACTCACTGTATCCATGAAGTTTTATCAAGTCATGGCAACTTCAGATATTTGTTCCTTCTCTACAGCAAAGGCACTCAGTTACCCCTTTGCTTCAAAGAAGGTGGAGACAGGAGTAAAGAGAGTTGGAACAAAAAAAGGGGGGTGGGATGGGGAGGTCTTTGTAATTCTGGATCTTTGCACAAACTCCTGCAACTGGTGAGCCAGTGATGGAGCACCTGGTGGAGAAAGCTTTGTGGCAGAGTTCAGGCTTTACTATCAAGGGATAACCCCAGGACCTGTACTGACTGCTGATTGGGAAGTAATACGGAGCTCCATCCTGTTTCCTGGCATTCTATACAGAGACACAAGATATCTATAATTAAGTCATCATTATTACTAAGAACATATGAGGGATGATTAAAATGTATTCCTATTACACATACCAATCTCATTTGCATTCTGGTAGGTCATCTTGAGGGGGAAAAAAGGAAGGAAACATACAGAGTCCTAAGGATATTGTACATTCCCCTGTGTGCATACAAGAATGTGCCCTGAAAGTCAACTTCTCCATTTTATATGCTTCAGGGGAGAGCCTGGCAAACCACTTCCAACTGGCAAAATCCATTCTGTTCTCAGTTCTCATATAGCCAACAAGATAGCAAAGCTTTTTCATATTTTAAAATGTTACATAAAGCCGACCAAACAAGAAAGGGACAGCTATAAAGAAGTTGCATTCAAACCCCCAAACTTAAAATATTTATTCAGTGGAACTTTAAACAACAATAACAAAAAAAAAAAATGTTGACTAAGGGTGTGGGTAGCAGAGACAGGGTTGTCCAAAAACTGCTGTGCTAGAGCACAGTGTTTCAAGAATGACTGGTCCACCCTGTTTTCCCTACTTCTGATATCTCTTGCCAAAGTCTATTTTCATTTTCTTAGTACTTTTGATATTCTAGTTTACAATAAAATGGATTTATTAATCTTGCCCCCTTTCCTCTGTCTATGTCTTCTCTAAGACCTAGAATCCAAGAAGAAAAGAGTCTTTCCTTTCTTGCTACTTTGTCACTCATGTGCCTGGAACAGCCCTTGCTGTGTGTATCTCATGCTTAATAACTGTGGAATGAAGCAACAAATCAATATGTTCTTGGAACATTTTAAGAACTCTTTCTTACTAGAGGTAGAACGACTAGTTTTATGGAGGAACTGTCAAGTTTGCTTTCTGTGTTCTTATTAAACACTATGGGTGGTTCTTCACAAATACCCATGGCTCATTTTCCTGACTGTTTAGAGCAAAAAACAATGGGAATGGTGTGACACAACTGGACTAGTAAGGCACCAGCAAGGCAAAGGCAGGAGAACCACGAGTTTGGTATGAGCCTGAGCTATATAGTAAAATCATGTCTAAAAATAATAAAAATAAATAAGCAAATATAGACATGGGTGGCATAAATTTATCAAGTTTCCATGGTATAATGGAATGTCAAATCAGTTTACTATTTTATCTCAATTAATAAATTTTCTCTAAATGATTGATAATGCCAGCATCTGCAGGAATAAAATGGATAGTGCAATGTCTCACAACTGCCCTCAAATAGCTCCTCCACTCAAATGTCACAGCCACATCCATGAGGCCTGACATCTCCTAGACACAGAAATAGTTATTATTCTGGTATTCTTACTGCAAATAATAGTTAAGTCCAATATTCCAGACCTGAAAGAGGGATGGCTTACAGTCTTAATAAAGTGAATTCCTTCTGAGAACAGATTAGAGTGAAAATGAAGCTAAGCAGGTGCAAGACATGCCCCAGAGAAGGGAGATCTAAGAGTCTCAGAGCAAGGGGAGGACTTGGCATGAAAATTCCACCTTAGCTGCCCATATAGAAACAATTTAAAGGCACAATTTTAGCAAAACCTGGATTTTTACTCTTTAAATCTTTAGTTACCACCTATTTCTGAAAAGACACTTTTGTAAAATAAATAAATAGATAAAATAAATAAATAAATGTATGTTTGTGTTTCATAATTTAAATTGCACTTTTGTGTAAGAACATAGGAAGACAAAAAAAAAACCTCTCTCATCTTTAGCATGCATTTTATAACAACACCACATTTTGGAACCAGTTCTTTTGAACCTAATTGTCCCCTTGATTTTTTTCCTATCTACTGAACATGTTAAGGAAGTCAAAACAAGCATACCTTTGAGGTTTCTGTAAGAATTTTCTTCTCAATCTTCACATTTTTTTCATCCTACCCTACCAGAACTCCCATTTTCAAGGTGGTGGTTATAACACAACTTTGTTCTATCCTCAATTAGTCAGAGCCTTCTTGACTTATGAATCTCAACTAATCACAATATAACTTTTTCCTCTAGCATTAAACACTCACTTCCCATAACAAATGAAAAATAAAATAAAATTTGTGATTCTGCCTTTATTCAAACATGTGAAACATCATAAATGAATTTCTTTATTTGCTTTGATTCCCAAAACTATTGCATGAAATAAGATCTACATATTAACAGAGACAGAAAAATTAATAGTGTTTGTATTCAAACATCTGAGAACTCTAGAAATTAGGCATAAGCTATAGGCCATTGTCATACCACAATTAAATTCCAGAACAAAGGATAGGAAAATCCACAGAATTTGACGTTTCCCACATTCAGACTGCCACAGGAGGACTCTGAATAAATCTCTCTTATCAGGGCTCTTCTTTCAGGAGGCACAAAAACATATCGGGCAAGGGCTACCATTTCCTGCTTCTCTTAAAGCAGTCTGAAAGACAGAATTCTGTCTGGTTTGACTCAGATCACCGATACCCTGGGCACCAGAATTTGGAAGCAGCTACAAACAGACACAAGCAGCCTGTAAAAACTATAGTCCCAAAGCTAGATATGAAGGGGATCAAGAAGTCAGAAAAGAATTGAGAGGTCTGATAATCTATGAACAAGCCGATTGGTGAAAGTTTTCCCCTGCACACAGACAGTGCAGACTGATTTAAATGTGGCTGTATATATTTTAGGAAGCTGAGTTTATAGTAGTGGGTTTCCTTAAGAATTTTTGAAAGGTGTTTAGTGTTAGTTATGCCACTCCGTACTTTCTACTCCACCCAGTTCTCCCACCCCCAAACCATGTCCCATTATTTCCCCTTCTTTCTTACATGAAAGGTCCACACAATTAATCACCTCCATGGCCCTTCAGTAATTCTCTGACCACTCTGTATATTCCAAATGAAGTACATATGTCTGAAGATTCAAGCTACTATGCAGTGTTTGTCTTTCTGAGTCCTAGTTACCCTACACAGAATATGATAGTTTCCAGTTTCACCCATGTATACATTCCAATTTCAGGTTTCCACTAATAGCAGAATAATATTCCATTATGCTAATGACACACACTTTCCTGATCCGTTGGTCAGTTGATAGGAATCTAGATTGTTTGTATTTCCTAGTTATTGTGAACAAAGCAGGAATGAACTTGGAGAAACAGGTGTCTCTATAGTAGGATATAAAGAGTGTTTGAATATTTTCCCCAGAGTGTTACAGCCTGGTCATTTGGTATTTCCAGTTTTTGGGGGTTTTTTTGTTTGTTTGTTTGTTTTGTTTTGTTTTGTTTTGTTTTGTTTTTTTGAGACAGGGTTTCTCTGTGTAGCCCTGGCTCTCCTGGACTCTCTTTGTAGACCAGGCTGGCTTCAAACTCACAGAGATCCACCTGCCTCTGCCTCCAGAGTGCTGTGTATGCGCCACCATGTCTGGCTATTTCCAGATTTTTAAAAATATCCACAATGATTTCTGTAGTGACTTCTACTTTACACTCCTATCAACAGTGAATGAGTATTTCCTTCTCCCATATCCATGTATTTACTGTATTTTTTAAATCTTCTCCATTCTGACCAAGTTAAGATGAAGTCTCAAAGTATTAATTCATATTTTCTCATTGCTAAGGATATAAAGTCTGGCCTGGCAAGACATATCCCATGATACTATAGTGGCATGGATTTCATTAGAGTTACATACCACTTTCTGTTTAGATTTAAGGCTTGCTCCACATAATGTAACTCATACCTGACAACATTATTAGGACCAAGAATCTAGATAGGTCATAGACCCTAGGGGGAAAGCTATTGCAATTATTCTGATAAATGGATATAATATTAAGCCAACTTCTAATGACTTATTATCTGCACTTTTATCTGTTCTGGATCTCTCTGTTAATTGTCATATACTGAAAATGAAATTTCTCTGATAAGAGTTGAAAGATACACCAATCTATGAGTGCAGATAATAAGAGAGCATGGAAAGTTCAGTCCTAAATGAAACATCTATATATCAACCAAATTAAAATAAAGTTATTTTTCTATACACTCACAAAGAACATAAGAAACAAACAAAAGATGACACTTAAAATAACTTCATATGTATATATACATATATATGTATATACAAGATAAAACCTTATCTAGGAGGTGAAAGACCCATATAATGCAAACTTCAAAACACTGAAGTAAGAAATTAAAGAAAACAGAAAACAAATGCACAGCTACCCAGCACTCACAAACTAGGACAATAAATATCATAAAGTGAATAAATGGAGATTCAACAAAATTACCATCAAAATTTCAATGCTATTCTTTATTGAAATATAAAAAATAATCCTAAAACTCATATGCAGGCACAAAAGTCTCAGATAGCCAAATCCTAATCCTAAATGTGCTATAAAACCCTAAGTGGAAAATACAATGCTGGGGCATTACAGTACTTCACTGTTTAATACACCACTGTTGAATTCATACTGCTACATGCTTTGTTGAGTTTGAAACTACCATCTCAAAGTTAATATGGAATCTCAAATATACAAATTATGTTAAAAAGGAGACCAAAAGTGGAATCCTCACATTCCCTTTCTTCAAAATATATTTAAAGTTACAGTAATTAATATACCACAGTTCTGGCCTGAAGATAGACAAAGAAACAGTAGAAATCCCAGAAAATGCCTTAGTGTATATAGTTGCTTTCTTGACAAGGATTCCAAAATAACCTTTGAGAAAAAAACAATCTCTTTAAAATTGCTACTGAGAAAACTGTGCATCCACATAAAAGAGAATGAGGTGAGACAGTTATTTCTCAACATATTTAAAAATTAAGTCAATATGGATGAAAGACCTAAGTGTGAACCTAAAGCTAAAGAACGAACATCTAGAAGAAAATATTGGTTAAACCTCCATAACAATGTTTGAGCTCACATATAAAACAGACTGTTCATGGCTCCTGCTTACAATCCCACAGTTAAGATGACCAAAACAGGCCGATGTATCAGACTTGTTGGAAATCCAATCTCTCCTACTTGGTGAGTCTCAGGTCAATGAGGGACCCAGTCTTCAAAAGGTGGATGCATTTGAAAAATGAATAAAGATTGCCCTCTGGCTTGTACACACATGTGTACCTGTGTACACATTAAAAAAACACACACACAGAGAGAAAACAAAACTAGACAAATAAGACTATACATCAAATATAAAGAAATTCAGTACCAAAGAACACAAGCAACACAGTAGAGGGGAATGTTTACAAAATGGGAGAAAATATTTGCAAATTATGTATTTGATAAGGGATAAAACTAAAATGTATGAAGAACTTTTTCTACCCAATCCCCCTAAAATAAAAATCAAGCGTCCCAATTAAAAGTGTGTAGAAGACTTGAATAGTTATTTCTCCACAGACAATTACATATGGCCAAAATTCATAAAAATATGCTCAACACCACTAACAATCAAATGCAGATCACAACCAAAGTGAGATATCACCTCATGCTCATTAGGAAAGATATAAGGAAAAGCACACAGATATGGCAACATGCAGAAGTGTGTGGTATTGGGAAGACTGTAAAATGATGCAGCTGCAGAGGTGTGGGGCAGGGTGGTAGACTCACCAAGCAATAAGTCTAGAGCTCCTTGCCCCATCATTGTGAATGTGCTTACCACTGCTCATCACACCCTTAAAACACAGAAAAGATGTTTTATGAGAACAAAAATGGAGTTAAGACATCACTGAGTTCTTTGGCCTTCAAATGTTGAACTTGATCTAAGTCCTAACCTTGAGAGCTAGCTAAGGCAGTACAGAGGAAATCAAAAGACACTACTCATTCTAGGCATACATACTACACTAGGACTACTCTTCCACAATCACTTTCATTCAACTCTCACCTATCAAGAAATGTGTAAATTTTGTTACTAATGAAGATATTAGAAAAAACTGTTGCCAGACATAACCTCATAGTCTACCCTGTTCCTTACATCACACAGAGGTTGCTGGATTCTATAGGTGACTCAGTATTACACAATACTCCCAATAAAGTCAAACCTCAGCTGGGTCGAATAAATGTCGAATCAGTTTTTGATATGACATTTAGAATTTAGTAAGGGGCGGTGCCCAGAAATTGTAGTTTTGAACTCGCTTTTGATGGATATTTCAATTGAATAAGTTAACACCTGTATGGCAAACACACTCTCAACAACAAAATAAGCAAAATAGAAACGAATAGGGAAGATAATTAGCATTTAATAAGACTTGCTCCACTTTGCTGGAAAGATTGCAGAAGTAAAGTTAATAAAGCTAAAAGTAGGTTAATCTTTTTTGACCCTTATGCCTACCATTTTAATATCTTTATTGTATCCCAAGTGTGCTCAGAAATAGAAAAGTCTACCAAATGAGATATTTGTTTGACTACATTCAAAAATACTTCAGGAGCCCCTATCTCAAACACTAAAGATACAGCTTCAGATGAAACCAACAGATGAAAACAATTCTCCAACCTCTTTAAAATAGAAAGCACTAGTAGCCTTTCTCTTGGTTCCCACATATTGAAGACATATCTGGGTGACTGGAAAGTGAAGTGAAATGCAATTCTTCCTACACCAAGAACCTTCCCTCGTTTACAGTGGAACAAATTTGCAATAGTGACCATTTCCCAGCCCCACTTTCTCCCTGTGCCCCTCCACTTTCCATGTGGAGGACAATGGCTGTAAGTACAGAGCCTCACAGGTAAGCGCCTTTCAAAGGATTCATTGAAAGAGTGGTGCCAGGAGAAATTGGCAAGGGATCAAGGGAAGCAGGAGAGAGCTGGAAAAGTTCTGATGAGCAATGTGGTCTCAGCTGGAATCTGGCTCCTTCCAGACTCCACAGCTACACAATGAATTTCTCCACAGTATGGTTTCAGCTAGAAGCCAGTGTATAGGCTTTGTAATTCCAGCAGCATTAGTTGCCCATGACTGCTTCTGAGCTGTTAGGAGACAAAGGGATAACCTCCTAAGCATGTCAGATAAGATGGTCCTATCAGGCAAGGGCATGAAACATGGAGCCCCAAGTCTAGAAAAGAAACTAAGCAGGGCCTCTCTTCAGCATGAAGGCTCAGAGCTTTGCAGAGAAGTGAACTCAGAGTGACAGAAAAAAAAAACTGATGGTAGAAAAACCTCTTTCTTTTAGAAACATAATCTGAAAAGTTTTATGATGATACCTAAATCTGCCCCACCTAATCATAAATCCTTTAGTCTTTGTTCTATTTTCATTCATTCCCAAATCTGAGCACATGATAGATGGTAGAGGAGCTCTCAGAAGACAGCTGAGCTGGCCTCTGCCCTAGAGATCTTTTAGTTCAACAGATGAGATGGTTTATATCATAGGGTCAAGGAGCTCTCTGTCACCAGAAATCTTTTTGCAAAGGACTTGGAGTGATTTGGAACAGATATCAGTAGACTTAGGTGGATTCCATAGAATTAGAAAGGAGATATCCTCATTCTCCCTCAAGTATTAGAATATGTCTTGGATCAGGTTCCAGAAGATAATCCTTTATGGAAAATGTTGGTGATATGTATTAATGGTGTGATCTCAGGAGAAGCAAGAAAGGGACAAAGGCAAGTAAAATGGGAGTGGTAAGATTAGCTGAGTAGGTTCAGTTGTTAAAAGTCATGTACACTCACAAGCCTGCAACGTTACCATTTTGGAACACTTTTCCTGGGAGTGCAAACCACTGGTTCCCCTGTAATGGACCACAGATGGAAGCCAGGTTGGCTCAGTCTTGTTCCCTGGAGGAATCCCCAAGATGTCAGTTTGAGATTGGATTACCTGGGAACCAATACCCAAAATGAGATCATTCTACAAGCGTTTTGCTGATTGAGATCACATAAAAAGAAATCTTTAACAAATTGAGGGAGATAAAATAGAACAGAGGAAAACAAGATGGGAAATAGTCACTTAGGATCTGGTTTGAGGCTGATATTACAGGAAAGTTTGATGGGGACCAGATTATGTCCTGGAATTGAGGCCAGAGGCCAAGTTTTTTATACCCCAGTCATTGGATCGCAGAAGGACTTCCTAAGCATCGCCTAGAGAGGCATGTCTCTACAAAGAGCAGCTGGAAGGCACCAGTTTCCACCTCCACTGCAGCTGGTACACCAGCCAGACAGAAGGGGCTAGGCAGGGTCCGAACTGGCTCCATGAAGCTTCCATCACTTCATGTTAGTATCACCCGATCAGAGCCCCAATGCTTAGCAGTGCCGAAGGAACTGCTTGAAAAGGCACAATCACAGCTCCCACCCACAGCTTCCATGTGGTCCTCTGTCTGTTTGTGTTGTTTTTCTTATTTTTTTCTTTTCTTTCTCACAATGTGAAATCGATCAAAGATATTTTTAAAAATATGCTTCCATTTAGGTTATCTCTAAGGAAGCCAACTCTCAGTTCTCCAAGGAGATTGCCAAAGCTATAGATATACGCTGTGTTCATTGAGGGGGATCATAGCCTCAGCGAGAGCTGCTCCTTTCCAGTCTGTGAGGCATAGCAGTGCGGGGAAAACCCACTTGCTGGAGACCAGTGTCCTCAGTAGTGTCTGTCCCACTCTATTGGGTCCTAACACTCAGTGATAATACTCTGGCTTGTTGCTATGGCTACCCTCCTCTGGATGGCCACCGTGGGTTTTAAATAGCCATCCACTGGACTGTTTGGAAACACTTTGTTGTGCTTCCCCACCCTGTGAGTGCCCCCCACCCTAGCCTCTTATCACTGCTGAAATTCAAATGATTTTTTTTCATGAGTTTTCAAATATTTGCTTTAAGAAGAAAAGCCACCAGCAGAAGGCAGAAGGCAGAAAGCAGCCTGATACAAAAATGGCAACTATAGTACTACAATTGAAAGGTCCTCAAAGATCTAAGTAATAAATTTCCATCCTCTTTTACCAAAGGCTATTTTGTATCTGGGCTGGTGATCAGACCCACAAGGAAAACAGGATACTGATTCCTGCATATGCTTCGTGCCCAGAAATTATAAGATCCTCATTTTCAGAGATTGTCTTATATATTTTTAATATGTCTATTTGTGAATGTCTGTGTATGGATTCTGTCCTCAGAGGACAGGGGAGGCTGTCAAAGCCCCTGGAGCTGAAGCCAACAGATGTGGGTTCTCAGAACAGAACTCAAATCCTCGGTAAAAGCAGTATATATACTCTTTACTGCTGAGCCATCTCTCCTGCCCCATACAAAATATACTTCATAACTTGTTTCATACTCTACTAAAGAATATGAGCAGTTAGTAAAACAATTCACATATATGAGCCTGCCTGGCACGGTAGTATACAAATGCAAGGCCGATGCTGTAGTCTGGAGGCTGAGGCTGAAAATTTTCAAGTTGTAGGCTATTGTGTAGCAAACCTTTCCTGGGTAGACAAAATGTGCATGTCTATTTACCCAGCAAAGGGAAACCATAACAGACCAAAGTAATGACTGTGGCAAGTCCAACTTTGTGAACCAGAGGGTTTTTATTGGGGTTACCAGCAGGAATAAAGAGGTGGGGTTACTTGAAGGTACACGGAAGACTCAAAAGCAGCTACATCACTGAGAAGCCCACCTCAAGGTAGGTGGAGACTCACTTAAGATACAGCTCTGGAACTTACTACACAGCTGGCAGGCAGCTCCAATATCTTTTAGTTCTGCCTCTTGACTGGTGTTAGTCCCCTCTCCCCCAACCCCTCCCATTGCAGCTGTTTTTCCCCTTTTATAATATTAGGGAGGGGCTCTCAAGAATCTTTCAAATGTATGTTCTAGCACTGTGACTTTTGCTTCATCTCCTGAAGCATATGAGGAAACATTTCAATTCAGTGAGAATGCTTTAATTCAAAGGAAAACACCATACAACCCAGTCCAGCCTGGACTAAGGAATAAGAGCTTCTGGAAGACAAAAGTTTGGAAAAAAGGAGTCCACAGCAGATGCTTTAAATCACAGCTCACATCTCCTTAGCATTTGCTGTTTCCATGGATATCATTTGCGTTATCTTTGCCTGGTTGCAGAAGCCTGCCCTGACATACAGGCTGCGGGGGACATGCCACATAGGCAGCATCTTGGAGAGGCAGGCCTGTGACGTAAGGCAGTGGGTGTTAAACACCTAAGGTCTCTCTCCTCTCAGGTAGGAGACACTTTTCACCTTGCTGCAGTCTTCTCCTGCAGGTGGTCACAGCCTTAGCCTTCCCTTCCCTAACACTGTGGGACTTGTCTCCCTTCCTAGATGAACCTAACATCTATTTTTTTCTCAGATTCAACCTCTGAGCAGCCCAAAAGAACACATAGTTCAATTGCATTTGATTCACAGATCAACAATAATTATCCAAGAGGGTGGAGGGAGTCGGGTATTTCAATGTTATATTTTTCTTCCACTTGAAAGATAAATTTAGTTTATTTTTTATTTAATTTTATTTATTTATTCATTTTAACATCCTGTTCACAGCCCCCTCCCCTGTCTCCTCCCAATCCTACCCTCCAGCCCTCTACCCTATTCTCTCTTCCCCTTCTTCTTAGAGAAGGGACCCCACCCACCAACCCTTCCTAGTACTTCATGTTGCTTCAGAACTAACTGTATCCCTATTCCACTGAAGCCAGTCAATGCCGCCCAGCTAGGAGAAAGTTATCCAACTGTGGGTAATAGTGGTGATCAGGTGAGGGAAAGCAAGGGAGGGAAGTGGTAGAGCTGGGAGGGAGAAGGGAAATTGATGGAGGCAGGATCTCTGAGATAAACTGGAGACCTAAGTTATTATTTTTAGTGTTTTAACAAAATACTTACTTCTTAACAAACTCCTAGAAAATTATAGACAAATTTGCTGAGATAAACAAACCGATTATGCTAAACTTCTATGTGTCAAGTGTGTAATCTGTTCTTCAAAGAGCTGAGGTGAGTGATTCAAGGGAACCAGGCAAGATTTTCTAGACCACTCCTGACCCAGGTTATGAAAATAAGCCCCAATGTGCCATGAGACTGAAAAAAAAGTGGGCACAGACCCAAGGTTGCAGTGTCCTATGTACTGATGGGCTCACTAGTGATATATGTTCCTGGGAAAGGACAAGACCAGTGGATCCCATAATTTGGTTCCAGAGGGGAATATAAAGACCAGAGTATAAATAAGGTGAGGACAAAAGTGAATTCTTGCCAGACAGTGCTGGCACACACCATCAATCCCAGCACTTGGAAGGCAGAGTCAGGCAGATCTCTGTGAGTTCAAGGCCAGCCTGGTCTACAGAATGAGTTCTGGGACAGCCATGACTACACAGGAAACCTTGACTTGAAAAAAAAAAGTGATTTTTCTCTTAGTTGGAACAGGTATGACTTTCCTTAAGCTAATGTCAGAGTCAGGTACATTTCTGGCATGAAGTACCAATTGTCAAGCTTCACCACCTCTCTAATGAATTTATGTGCACTTCATCCATGGCACTGCAGAAAATGCCAGCTGCAGTTACTCTTGGGAGATCATGGTGGTTACAACCTAATATGGTTGCAGCTACACATCTGGATTTGTACACAGGCTTGATTTAAAATCTAAAGTCCTTCTTAGCACTATCAACATGACACATCCTAGAATCACCTGAAAAAAAAAAAAAAAGAGATCTAAGTTGAATAGTTGTCTTTTTCAGGCTTGTCTGTGGATATTTCTGTGAGAGATATTCTTGACATCTTAATTGGTGGGCTCAGGCAACTGTGAGCAGTGTTATTTCTTGAACTTTTATTCTTGGAGTGTGTAAGAAAGTTAGTTACCTGTGAACCAGAGAGTGGGCCAAAAAGTCATGTTCTTTCATGCCTCTAGCCCTGGCTCCCCTTATTGATGTATTTTGACCTGGAAGGGTAAATCAAATAAACCTTTTCCTCCTAAAGCTGTTTTTGGTCATAATGTTTTATCACAGCAACAGAATGAAAACAGAATACCTAAATGTTTAAATTTTGGCTCCTCAGTTAATATCAATATAAAATAACTAAAATAACTAATGGTTATGTTAATCAATTATTATCTTATAGGTTGGTGGTCTTTGATAAAATATACTTACTATAATAGTAGTTATATAGAAATCCATATTTATATAAATTATATTAAACATATGGTGTAATGTAAGGTTTAAATATTACTTTTTACTTTATCAAAAACACAATGCCTGTCAATGTTATCTATTTACTTAGTATATCTATTGGGATTCTATCAATTCTTTGGCTGTCTTTTTATTTTAAAAAATATTAAAATATAATTGCATCATTACCCCCTATTTTTGGTTTCCTAAATAAATATAATATTATAAGGGTTTTGGTCATGTTGTCAAGAATATTCCAATTTTATATACTAAAATTCTTTTTGTGTTTCAACAACAAATTTTCCTGACTTAGTATCTTATGACTCTTTTCAATCATGCACAAATAATAATAAGTTCTTCTTGCCCACAAAATGACCCAGACTTTTCCCAGCCATATTGCCTCATGGGCCCAGCTATAATCACAGAAATAGCTACAAGAAAGAAGTCAGGGCACAGGAAAGAGAAGTGAGGCCTAGGTAGTTGGCACTTTGGAGTTTACCCAATACACAACACTTCCTGGGAGAACGTCCTCACCTTGCTTCTCTACCAGAGTTTCATGAGGACCATATACACTGACCGGTGTGATATGATTACCGATGATAGAGCGGCAGTGTCTCCCCACTTCCATGAATGAAGTAACTCCTGCAGAGTTTACTAGGTTCTTCTCACTGTGGGCCTCTTTCACTTCCTGTATGCATGTTCTTTCTCCTGCAGCTTTATCAACACCATGTACTCTCATCAGGGCTAGACTTTGTGGTTCACTTTGATCAACACAATGTTTCTCAAGCAAGGCTGTGCAACTCTAAGCCTAGGGCCTTAATTGTTGTGCTATTATTTCCTATCTGACCCCTGCCTCTATTAGGTGAGCAAACTTAGAGTGGCCTACCAGTAGACGAGATCAAAGGGTAGAAAATTGGTGAGCTGCAAACCAACACAAGTAAATCCTCAGCAGCAGAATTGCCTGTATGAAGAAGTAGTAAATACATAATAATAAAAGAGCTTATGTGACACCTGAAGTATTTATCAGCTTATCCAAAATCTTCAGACTAGTCGGTGTTGAACCAACCCAGTATGGGTTTGTCTTAAAGCAGTAATTTATGGGTCATTTTGTTATACAGCATGAGTTAACTAATATTATATTCTTATTCTGGGAAATATATTCAATATTCAATGAATCTGTGGTGCCTACAGGACCAAGGTAAATCATATTACTTTTGCACATTAGTAATTTCCTAGCTCAGCTTTTACATATCTCTATAGCTTCACACTTGTATCATAAAACAAGCAATGAACCAACCCCAATGACATGCTCTTAATTCTCTGAAAAAATCCCATGCCTTTTATCATGGAATAATAACAACATATTTTATTGAAACTATAGTATGGCATAGTCATAATTAAAAGCCTTATAAAAAGTATGTCACTTAATTTTCAGCTTAATTTTATGAGAAAATGTTATTATTCTAAATTTAAATATGAGGAAACTGAGGCACAAAGAATTAAAGCCAAATTCACGCACTGTTTGAAATGATTTAATTCTGAAATGTCTGCCCGAAGGCTTCCTTAGTCATTATTCTCTCCTGTTCTGTCCCTAGCATGCCTTGCCTCCCATTTCAGGACTTAGTGTGCTTTAGTAAAAAGAGTTACCCTTGGGTCTCCCACTATATCCCAAGTCATACTCTAAAAAATTATACATTCATGGTAGTATTTGACCAGTTGACAACCAATAGCTATTCTTGTCCCTCATTGTCTCTGTGTAACCAGAATAAAAACAGGGAAGTCAACAACCTTTTTCATTGTTACTTGGAATGTCCTTGAGAAACCTTGATTCAAAGGGCATCTAGCCTTGTATACATTGTATCTCCTTTGAAATGGGACTCCTTTTTGTGATGTTCCTGAAAACAGTGGTTCCCATTTTCTTTTGTTCTTCTATGTTGTATTATGTAGAGCAGTTCCCCAATATTGCAGTATAAATCAAAACTCAGCTTTCTTTTTTTTTAAATGTTTATTTATCACTTCAAGTTACATCTCCATCACAGTGTCCTCTTTCCACCCCTCCCAGTCCCACCCTCCCACCCTCTACCCCCTAACATGTCCATCCCACTCCTCTGGAGTGGAGTATCCCTACATATCAGTCCCCTGCCCCAGTTCAGCAGTCATATGAGGGCCGAGAGCCTCCTCATTCACTGGGGGCCTACAAGGCAGCACCACTAGGACAAAGTGTCTCATTGACAGGAAACAAAGTCTATGTTCCTGTTCCCTTTGGTACAGTAGTTGTAGCATAATTATCTTGTACTATATGGCTAAAATCCAATTATAAGTGAATACACAAAACTCAACTTTCTGACCATTAACCTTCCCATTAGAGAATTCCTTTGGAGAATTATTGACCATATTTGGAGTCAAAAAAGCATTTCCCTTTTTGTGCAACATTATTAACCAACATCACCTAATGAGATCCTCAGAGTACAAATCCACTACTTAGATGACTGTACATATTTCATCTGTGGCAGTACTGGCTGCTCTCAGTCACAGCCGCTCTCTACTGCAGAGTATTGCACAGTGGAGTGATGCCTCGCATCCTGGAAAAGCCTGGAAGTTCCCATCACTCAAGACATGAAGGATGTCAAAACTCAAATCCTGTAGGCACCCTGCTGGGTGGCTTAGCAGGATGCTTTCTAATCTACAACTCCCTGTGCAGTGAAGCCAGAGCTAGACTACAGCAGAATCCATTAGTCTCTTGGCTCCTCCCTCCTTCTTAGTAAGCTTTCCTGAGCATTTTACGGTTTTCTCTTGAAACTTCCCAGTAAATGTAGAGAATCACTAGCTCAGCTGTTGCTTCTAGGGAATCCACCCAAGGCAAGAGCTGCATGAAAATCAGGAAGCAATTTTATTGGGGATAAAAGTGATGGTTTATTCAGGGAAAGTATTATAAATTTATTTTTCTAAATAATATTCAATGGCTATAAAATATTGACAATCGGGAGCACAAAACAAAACCCCTTCATCTGACATTGAAATCAGAAAGTTTCTATGCAAGATTAAATCTGCATGCATCTGTTTTCACATACATTGGGTTAATAAGGCTAGTGACTAAGCCAGCTGAGGGTTCACACTCTTAGACACTTAGGATTCGCTCACTTTTCCTCATGACATACATGGGGGTGGTGTGCTCTCTTTTGTATGATAGAAGCCATGGAAAGAAGTTGGCTTATAGCAAGAATCAAAACAACGTTTAAGTAACCATACAGTCCCTGGGAGGTCCAGTCATTCCATTGTGCTTTCGTTTGGTGGAAATCTAGCTGCCACGGCCACCGGCAATGGGAAATGAACAGTATCATGTATTCAGTTGGATGAGCTGCACACAGGAAAAAAAAAACCTCATTGGGGAAAATGAGCTTTGTGAAAAGTTAGAAGATCATGCACTAACTCATGCCATTCGTCTGCATTGGCTCTTACTTTTCTAGCATTTCCTGTAAAGGAAATGAGGACCCCTCAGGGAAGAAAATTTCAAATTAACTTCAGTCTTTTGTGTTAACCTCAAAGCTTGTAAAGGCTGTTTCAAAGAATTATTTTGTTTCCCCTTCATAAATATGTTTGTTGTAATAAAAATAGTTAATTCATAAAAGGTGCCTGAAATTAATTTTTAACTTAACGAAGTTATCAGATATATTCCTTCCGATTTCTGTACCAGTGTTGTTAACAGAGTTTTCTGTGAGGATAAAATTATTCCACATTTGTGTAGTTCAGTATGTTATTCACTAGATTCATGTGGTCACTGAATTCTAAAAATAAAGATAATGTGGCTGATAAGGTGATATTTATTTTTTAGCATATCAGTTTAAAGTTAACCGCCACATTGCACAAAGAAACTCTATAGAACAATTGTAAGTTTAGCTCACTAATCTCTCATTAAATACTGGTTCTATAATATATGTTCAGCTTCTCGAAGAGCTTTGATACAAATAGAAGATAAAGATTTATGAGGCCTGCAAAGCTTCAAGCAAAACACAATCCTAGTGTGGGGAGGGGGAAGTGGATATTGGCTCCAAACCACAACCAAAAAGCTGTCTCCAATTGATATCCACTTACAGACAAACATTAGCTTCCTCCAGTGGAATCTCACTGGCTATGTTGACTATACATAAGGGTAGGACCTCTGCCCACCAGTGTATGGCCAACACAAAACCAATTCAATTGTATTTTGAAGGTTTCTTTTTTTTTTTAAATGGGTTCTAGTGTGTGTGTGTGTGTGTGTGTATGTGTGTGTGTACCTAATGCTTTCTTTGTGTATTTATTTATTTTTTAGTTCTGGTTTCAGATTTTTGTTTGTTTTCTAAAGAGAGAAAGAGAAAAATAATGAACCTTAGAGCTGGATGGGTAGGGAGTTTGGGAGGACATATCTTCAGATTTCTTTCAATTAAAATAAAAAAGATAAAGCTTTGTTTATTGATCCTTAATCTCCTTGCTTCTGTCTTGCTGCGTGAGGGTGAATTGTTGGCATACAGTAAGCTCTCAATGGATATTTGTTAAGGAAACAATAAATTAATGAGACATATCGTAACTTTCTTATACACAGTATGATTCTACTTAATTCAGAACATTTCAGAGATGGAAATGGATGTACATACCTGTAACTCACCTTTTGGAGGTAAAGTTAGGACAACCAATAGTTTAGGGGTATCCTTGGTTATTAACAAGTTCAAATCAACAAGGGCTACAGGAGATTTTGTCTCAAAATGTTTTTTTTTTTAATCAAGAGAGTTTGTAATTTAAGTAGCCACTGGTAAAATAGTATGTCATATAATTTATGTATCAGTCTAACTTAATTGTTCAGGTAGGGACAATTATTGGATCAAATGTAGCAGGATTAACCTGTCTGAAGGCTAGATATCAGCAGTAACATATGCAGAACTTATGCTGACAATAATTTTTCACACTGCAGGCATTTTATATATCTCCCTCACATATAACACAACACCACCACTTAACAGCTGTGTACAACTTCAGTAGAACAGCCATGCAGTCAAGTACCAGAATTCATAAGTAAATTTGCCATCTGGAGTCAAGATAAATGTAATTTATCCATGTCTGGGTTAATCAGAGTTTAAACTCAGTCAGTTGATAGAACAGATATGAAGAGTCATTGCTTTGTAAATCAAGGCCAAGTCAGTCTTGGATGTATCTGTGCATGACCTTTCCACGAAGCGCCTATTCTGTCTAGGGTAGGGCTTCCAATGGTGTACATGAGTTTTATATGTTTGCTAAATGGCATGAAATAAGCCAATCTTGTTATGATAGATTGATTTAAAAATAAGTTTTTAGATTCATAGGTGGACCCAAGAGAGTTTTTCCCCCATCTATAAATTGACGGAGGTTTTAAACATATATGCACAGACATGTGTTCATGAGATATTAAAAGCATAAAGAAAAATACTAATCTGAAAATTTTCCAAGGAATTCAATCACATGGATGAAGCAAATGCATTTCTTGAAAGACAAAGTTAAGCAAACCAAACCCAACAAGGAAGAGAAAATTTCAGTAGGGCTAATTTTTTTTATAAAAATACATTGAATAACTAATAACCATCCAGGAGGGCTTTGGAAGCAGCTTAGTCATAAAATGTCGTGATGAAGAGGAGGAGGAGGGGGAGAGGAGGATCCTTCAAAAATCATGATTTTCACATGGGATAACTGATGAACTTGACCAAGATTCAAGGAACTGTGGTAGAAGTTAAGTCTCTTTAGTGAAATTGATAGGCAGTTTAGGTTGACATCTAGCAGCACAGACAGAGGGAGGAACTTGGCATCCCTTTACTTGTTGATATGGACAAAATCAGTTGTTTTTGGTCAATAGGCCATGTTGAAAAGATGTTGATAAGAAACTGCACAAGCCATGAAGATGATGCCAATTGCCGTGAGAAGCAAAGGGATTGCTGGACATCAAGAAAAATCTCCTGGACCCTTGAGACTGCCAAGTATCATGTAATAATGCAATATTAAGCCAGAGAATTCCATGTGATCTCTCTCTTATTCCTGCCCTCACAACATGACGTCTTTTCACAGCCACACAGCAGGAACAGAAAGAAAATATTCTATCAAGTCATGATGGTGGCGGCTTGCACATATGCCCAGGCTCCAAGAATATCACTCCTATAAAATATAGATTTTGTTCCATAAAAATCATTCTTTAATCTGCTTGACAAAAGGAAAAAAGCATGGTTCAAAAATTTAACACATGCTTTTCTTCTATTACAGCACCTTCTCTGTTTTTCTTTTCTGAAACTGTTTTCTCTCCAACAACAAAACAAAAGTCTGGAATGGAGAAAGCCAGAGCCGTAGCTGCTCGTTACTAATTGAGTTCTTTAAATCTCATTTCAGCAAATAAGCAAAAATAAATGACATACTGGTCACTTGGCAGCACAAAGAAGAGAGAAGGCAGATAAAATAAAATAACAAGATTTCATTTGTTGAAATTTATGAAGTAATCTATTTATAATGATTACCACTGTGTAAATAGCTATACTGGGGATTGCTAGGGCCTCATGCAGACTTGGTGTACCTAATTGCCTTCAGGGGAATAGGAAGCTGGTGGTGTCAGTAGCTCACCAGCTTGAGTGAACAAAGACCTCAGGATGAGACATGCGGAAGCAAAACCTATTGCTGGTCATTATCAAAGCAGAGCGAAATTTCCACTTGAAACTATAACTCAAGATACATTTAATATACAGAACTTGAATTGTTTATTGCTTGTAAGTCTCTGAACATGCCAATATTTCTTATCAGTGTTTCACATTATGAGAGAAGAAGCTAGAAAAATGTGAGCCTTTTGGTGCTTTCAGCATGCACGATTTTCTTCAGTTCTCATCAGTCTATAATGGAGATTTATAGGCTTCGTTTACCATAATAATAAACAAATTATCCTTAAATCAAGGATCAGCTGTTTGAGTTTAGGAGATAACATCTGCTGCAGATGATACAAAGGAGCAGACCTAATTTTGGAGTGACCCACACCCTCCCGTTCTCTCCTACATCCTTCTGTTACTTGTCCTGTTGTTCCTTCTATGTTAGTTCCAATCAATATTCCCAAGGCCCAGTTTGAATTAAAGTTATAAAAAAGTAAAATAAATAACATAAATAGGTACCCAAGCCACTTACTAACACTGAAAAGCTGCAATCCAGTTAGCTGAAGTAACTGTGAGATAATGAGTACGTTTCACATTACCTCACTCTCCCTATAAGCAACCTCCTGTTTGATCTAAAGGCCTTCCCATTTCTAATCTGCAACCTTTCGGATTAATGATACCTAAAACTATGCTGTTCTAATCTGTTGTTTTCCTCATTATGAACTGTGAAAAAAAAGGGGGGGAGAGGTTAATTTTGAAAGAAAATAATATTAATGTCAAGAAACTTATTTATACATGAGTCATGATTTATTTGTTTATTTCTTATTTTAAAAATCATACAGCCATTGTGTTGTGTGATTAATAGACTATAATTATGAAGGTCATCTTACTTATTCACTTCTCATATGTCGACTGAGAACATACCAGGCTAGAGAACAACTATAGCAGTCAACAAGACAGGCAAACTTCACATCTCTCATGCAACTTAATATTCTCAGAGAAAATATAGAAACAAAGGCACAGGACAAGATCATTAGATAGCATGTCAATAAATGAAGGAAACATGTGAGGTGGTCAAAACAAAACTACAAGAGGCCTGAAAAGGATCAAGTTCCGGGGACTGACTACCTCCATCATCAAAAGCTGATAACACCTGACCTGAGTTGCAGCTTACAGGCATGAGTCAAGAAGCAGACTCTGTGTAAAACGGCCCTTTAGTCTGCACGTTAGGACAGCAGGTTCGAGCAAGGGCACCTGCAAAGGTCTGAGTGGGCACCTATACCTATAGCACAAGCAGCAACTCCTGTGTCCCAGGTTCACATCTTTCTGCCAACTCCTAGTCAGTTCTCTTTGACTTCATGTTTGCTACTGCTTTGATGAAGACTTCAGAATGTAGAATTTAAGCCTCGAAACACTATCTCTATTCCGTTATCCTCAAGGTAGTCTGATGGAGGCCAAAAGAGTAATAGCTTTCATGACAAAATCAGCTGAAATAATATATTTAAATAGGTGTATATCTATTTATATATTTACATGTTTTATTTTACATACAACAAAATATACATTATATATAAAATAGAGTCTCACTGTGCACCCCATGTCCACCTCAAATTCATGATCTCTTGCCTCTGCCTCCTAACACTATAACCATACCTGCTCTTAAAAACAACATGGCGTCTTATTCCTACAACACTCGGAGGCAGACATTATCATATCATAAAAGGGAAATCTGCCCTTAAAAGGCTGCATGCTTACCCAAGTTTGCAGAGCTGATCCTCAGTAGAAAGTAGAAGTTTAATTTTGTGTAGAGTAACCACGTGTCTCAGATTCCTCAGGTCTCAGGAAATCTACGGCGTGTCCAAGTTCCCAGCACTAAGACTAGAAGGATATTGCTCCAACCAGGTCAGTCAATAACCTTTTCAACTGTCTGGAGAGCGCCTCCAGTTTGTTCTCCACACAATCCTAAGGGAGGCTATGTTCACATACCAGTGGTGCTGGAGAGGTAAACTGAGCCTGCTTCCCTGCGACTCTCTTGCTCTACAGCTGTGTGTTGAATGACCCAGACTGGAAGGCCATCTTTGAAACACAAACATCAGGTGAGAAAAAGGAATCCATTTAACAGAGCGTCTTTCAAACATTTCTGTACCACCCACTCCCCAGCATGCTTATAGCCCACTCTTTGCCTAATGGGAGCATTGGTTAGAGATGAGAAAGCAAGCTATTTTAAAGTTGTGCACAGATCTCATCATGATATTTGGCGATGCAGTTTTCATGCCAGGTTAATCACTGCCGTGAGTGTCCTGGAAATGACAGTGAGCAATTTCATGAAAACTTTATAGTCAATAACATTACTCCCACAACACAGCAGAGAGAAGCAAAAGAGAAAGTCACGCAGCTCCCCCTCCCCCCCGTATCTTGAGCTTTAATAAAAAGAAACTCTGACAGATATCAAAATTAAAAAAAAAACAAAACAAAACTTGGTAATATCCTAGACAACAATTTGGCTGGGATATGGAGAATAAGAATTAGTGAAGACATCCTAGGCAAAAGTCGCTTAATTGGATTCTAAGTTGTATATGATTTTTGAAATATTCAAGGGAAAAAACTGGTTCTTTTAAGAAAAGCAAAGAGCATATGTTGAATATTCATAACATGTCAGATACTCCTGTCAGATTTTTACTGTATTAATTGCCTACAGTACCTGTATTAAACCATCACAGTGTCTTCACATTGAAGATATGTTCTTATGCTCTGCTTTCTGTGATGGAAAATGCGGGTATTTACAAACCATAACAGAGCTGCAGTTTATATGTAAAGGCACTAGAATATGGACTTAGATCTAGCTAAGGGTCTGTGCAACAAACTGCATTTCACCTTTATGGTAACAGAAGTTTCTATTCTCTGAGACTGATGCTAAAGTCTTCAGATAGTCACTAGTTGAACATCCCTAATCTGCAAGTCTAAAATAGAACCAAACAGGAAATTTTGACCCAACAAGTAGGAAAATTCTACATCTCACTTCATGGTTCAGGTTGCAGCCAAAATTCAGATACAATTTATAAAACAGTATATAATTTTAAAAATATCTTCTTAGATCCAGAACACCCTCTTGATTCCTAAACAACTCAAAATTTAACTATGAGACTCTAGCTATCTATTCTTCAACCACCTCAGAGACCTGAGAGGGATAAATATATCTGATTATATAGGAAGTGCAGGGCCTGCAGCTTCCAAAACTAAAAAATGAGTTAAATATAGAACTTTAAACTCATGGAGATGGTTAGATAGTAGAATGTTAAAGTCAGGTGCCAAATACATATGGACTGGACATTGGGAATGTATGCTAAGCCATATAACTCTTATAATTGTGGCCTATTTATTTCTGTTGTTTTGTATTGTATTTATAGTTATAAGAAAAAGAACCATTTGTTGGACTGAAAGGGAGAGCTGTTGGGGGAAAAAAAGAAATACCTTAAACTAAAAAAAAAAAAATAAAGAAGGGAAGAGGATGGGGGGTTGAGGGGGAGGAGGGTGGAAGGGTGGGACTGGAGGGGGGGAGTAGGGAGGGGATTGTGATTGAGATGTAACTTGAAGAAATAAAAAATAAATTATTAAAAAAAAGGGAAGAGGATGGGGGGTTGAAGGTGGGAGGGTGGGACTGGAGGGGGGAGTAGGGAGGGGATTGCCATTGAGATGTAACTTGAAGAAATAAAAAATAAAGAAAAAAAAGAAATGAAGCTAAAAAATAAATAAATAAAAATAAAAATAAATAAATGACAAAAAAAATAATAAAACAGTATATAAAATTTCCTTCAGGCTGTGTTTATGATATATGGAAACAATGAATTTCATGTTAAAGAAATGCAGGGTTCCATTCCCAAGATTTCTTATTTCATACATGCAAATATTTTTAAGTTCAAAAGATGTTGTAGGAGGGTCTTGTGTACTGTGTTTTCAGATGCTGATTTCAGTGCCCTGAGATCTGGTTATCACCCTGCCATGGGAAAGTTGAACCATCTCTTGTATCCATGTGATGTGAGGAATGCTCCCCAATTATCCCTGATTGAATAACAAAAGTTGCTGACAGTCTGTAGCTGGGCAGAGAAAAAATAAGAAGGCATGACTTCCTAATAGGGAGAGACAGACACTGGGAAGGAAAAAGGAAATGGGAGTGTAGGAGGTCACCATGGGGTAGCAAGGATCAAGAGCACATGGCTAAGAGCAGTTTGCTTTGAGGATTTGCCTGATGGAGCAGAAGAAGCCCAAATGCAACTTTTGCAAATATTATGGATATTTTGCCAGGGAAGAAGACAAGATAGCTAAGAGGGTTGATATCTGACCAGATGTAGTACTTTAAAGCCTATCATAATTCTAAAATGTCTCTGTCTTTTATTTTGGAAGACAGCTGGTTAAGGAGTAACTACTATTGTAATAATTTCCCACATTAATTAATATACACAGCATGATATTCCTTTTACAAAAAAGAAAAAAAAAGAGAATAAAAATATTCTCATATTCAAAATATTTCTGGGGCCAGGCATTTGGATTTGACATATTCACCCTGCATAAATGAACTCCAAGCGGAAGACTTCTTCTGTGGCAGTAAAGCAAAGATCTGTGTTTAGTTTCCTCTGTGTTTATTGATAGTAAATTCAAAGAGGGGCCCACACAAGTGCTATTGTTTGTATTTCATTAAACATTTCTATAATGTTTTTCCTAAGAGTATGTGCACAATTTTCCTTAATTAAATGGTAGCAAAGCAATTGAAATTGAGGCAGCCACACATTTTTCTCTATCTTTTATTAAAACATCCTAAAATATAAACACATTAACAAAAGGAGAAGAAAGAGCAGAAAAGAAAAAAAAACAAAACAAGAATTGTTAATGCAATCACAAGTTCAGGGAATAGACATTAAGTGAGAGGGGAATGTCTGAGAATGCAATGGAAGGGGATGGGGTCAAGGATTTTAGGTCTGAGCAGCATTTACTCTGTACTTAAGACAAAGTTCAAAGAAGGCCCCAAGGAGACAGAAAAATAATGATCCATACTTCCGTTTTGTACTACATCCTGAGAAAAGGACATTTCAAAAGCTCAGCAATCAATCTCTGTGCCATCAAAGGTTCTCCTACCACCACAGATCCTGTTTGGGTCACTCTTGCTGCATTCTTAGGAGACTGCAACTGCATCCACTCAGGGTACCAGGAGAAGAAGAAGGTTTAGAGTCAGGTTGTATCTGTCTTGAAATATTTGGCTAAATAAGAATAAGATTTGTAGCCGGGGGTGGTGATGCACACCTTTAATCCCAGCACTCGGGAGGCATGGGCAGGTGGACCTCTGTGAGTCCAAGGCCAGCCTGGTCTACAAAAGGAGTTCCAGGATAGCCAGGGCTGTTATACAGAGAAATCCTGTCTCAAAAAATAAATGAGTCTCATAGTTAAATTTTGAGTTGTTTAGGAATCAAGAGGGTGTTCTGGATCTAAGAAGATATTTTTAAAATTGTGAGGCAAGTTAGTATGAAAGTTGAGTTAGATATAGAATTTTAAACTCATAGAGATGGTTAGATAGTAGAATGTTAAAGTCAGGTGCCAAATACATATGGACTGGACATTGGGAATGTATGCTAAGCCATATAATTCTTATAATTGTGGCCTATTTATTTCTGTTGTTTTGTATTGTATTTATAGTTATAAGAAAAAGAACCATTTGTTGGACTGAAAGGGAGAGCTGTTGGGGGGAAAAAGAAATACCTTAAACAAAAAAAAAAAAAGAAGGGAAGAGGATGGGGGGTTGAGGGGGAGGAGGGTGGAAGGGTGGGACTGGAGGGGGGAGTAGGGAGGGGATTGTGATTGAGATGTAACTTGAAGAAATAAAAAATAAATTATTAAAAAAATTTAAAATAAATAAAATAAATCAATAAATAAAACAAAACAAACAAAAATGAATAAGCTTTATAAGACTGAATAGAACCATAAAGCACATGGAAAAGGGCCTTAGGACAAGTCCTATGATATGAGGGTGGAGGGAAGTCAGTTGAGAGAAGTAGAAGAGTGTTTGAATCCACTTCCGGCTCAATTTTATGAGAAGGAAAGGCTAGACGTAAACATACCAAATGCAAGAATGTTAACCTGAATACACCAATATGTCCTTTTGTTTCTCTTTAAAATATAGGCTATACAAGGTTCCTTCAAATATTTAAGTATTAACTATATCCTACAATCCACAATAAAAATTTGTGCTATATCATCATTTATCTCTAAAGAAGAAGGCAAGTGTCAATTTGGTGGAACCAGGAGAAGCTCACACAATGCAAAGAGGTTACCAAAATAGATTTGTGAAGGCTGACTGAAATAAAATGGAAAATTCAGTTCACTCAGTTAAAATGGAATTAAATCCTTCACTTCTCAGGTGAAGTCAACCCTAGATTCTATCCAGAAGGAAAGTCTTGTTAGAATTCTAGAGAGTTTAAAAGAACCCTGCAGAGCCCACATTAGATATTTATTTTCTAGAATAAATAGGGGGAAGAAAAGCTGGATTATTCAAAGAGAGCACAGTCAGTAAAACTCTAGAGAGTTTAAAAGAACCCTGCAGAGCCCACATTAGATATTTATTTTCTAGAATAAATAGGGGGAAGAAAAGCTGGATTATTCAAAGAGAGCACAGTCAGTAAAACTCTCAGGTTGATGTTGCACAGTGTTACAGTGTGAGAGTATCCCATAAATAAACGCCTGTATGTTTTGAATTGCAAAATTTCCATTTCATACTCAGCAAAATTGGACTACTAAGGTATGAAATTATCTAGAAGACATTTTCAGCTATGTACACCTGAAATGTTTAACCAGCATGACCCATTTTTCCAGAATATTAGTAAGAAAGCACAAAAATGGAAAAGTTAATTCTATCACAGGAAACAATTACGTAAATATAAAAACAACTCTGATATATTAGCAAAATAACAGACATATGACTTTATTGTGAATGGAGAGGATGTCTAGTGTGTACCATAGTGCATTTTCCTCAGAGTAATGAACAGAGTCAAAGGTATTCTTTCTCCTTTGAGAAGCTGTAATCTACAAATTTAAGGTTATTGAGATTAATACAATAGATCCATTTTTAAAATAACTACTGATTAAGCATCAATAGAATACAGTCCACATACAGAGAAAAAATTGAACTAAAGAAAACATGTAAAGTTTAATACATGTTAAATTTGAGAATTTGAGTTAATTATTAATTTTAAACATTGTACTACAGATAATATATTTTTCTTTTTTTTTTTCTTTAGCTCTTAATTTAAACATTACAGTCTTGAATATTTATTGAGCATGGTCAAATGTTTTCATTTACTTAAGAAAATATTTCCCTTTCATTAAAGACCTTATTTCTCTATTGAAATAGATCCCAAAAGATCTCAAAAGATCCAGGAACATTGAAAGAGTAGAGACCACATTCTCTTATTATTATTCAGTAAAACTAGAAATTATTGAAGAAAGTAACTAAATGAAATCAATTATTTGGAAATTAATGCCTCTGTGTGCTTCTGAGTAATTACTTGGTCACAAGAGTGGTCAATGCTTATAACAGAGAAAACAGGGATAATAATCAAGAGAACATTCATACTTGTTAGCTGCGGTTCTGCAAGCTTCGTTTTATGTTCAAACCTCTCTTTCTTGTTGCAAGAACAACTTTAAACAGATTAAATTTAGCAGTTTATTTACTTAAGCAAAGAGGATATTCATGAATCAGGTAGCAAGCTGAACCAGGAAGTGACATACAAAAACAGTTGGATGGAGAAAAGTGTTATTTGGACATGTAGAGCAGTCTGCAGGCTGTGATCAGCTGAGAGCCCAGCTGCTTGGTTTGGACAGACTTGGATACTTACTGCAAGAATATAAGCAGTTCAGTTGCAGCTCATTTATACACTAGATTAGGTTGCAGCTTGCTCATACGGAGGTGGCTTCGTGCCAAATTTAATGGAACGTTGGTTTTTGATACTAAAAGAGAAAGAGGTATTGCACATGGAATATATAAAAGGGAAGTGTGAAGAAAACCACAATGAATTTAAAGAAAACTAAAAAGATCAATTAGTGAATTTGAAGTGGAAAAAGAAAATGAATACATTCCAGAGCTAGATAATTTACATGCGTCCAAGATGCAGATACCTGAGATATTGTAGGATTGCTATGAGCATCTATGGCTAAGTCCACGCACAGTGGGTCTGAAGCTGTGCTTGCTTATTTACAGTTGTGCTCAGTAGAAGCTGCTTAGCTTACCAGTTCTTCAAGAGTCAACTCTAGACTGTCAATAGTAACAGCACCTCTTACATAAGGTGATGAGTTGTGGAATGTCCTCTCGGCAAGGAAGCTTTATACATTGTAAGGGCAGAGGACAGAGAAATTACAATCTTTAAGAATATAAAAGAAAACACAACCCAGTAGTATTTGGCATAAAAAAGAGCATTGATAAAATATACATATGTAAAAAACCTATGGGATAACATATGTTAATAAAAAGAAAATTCCCAGAAAATTAATAACTAGGAAAAAGGGAGTCTTAACTAGCAAAACTGAACAGAAATCTTGTCAAATACATTTACTTACACTTCCTAGGACCAAGAAAAATATTTAACTATTTAATCGGTGTTGGCATAAAATATAAAAACTCATGCAAATATTTTCTTTCCAATGAAGAAGTTTAAGTAACTGTATATCAAAACCCAAGACAGACATTCAATACTTGAGGGAAACATATCTCAAAAGAATGTGCCTAGTTGTAACAGATCTATGAAATCATTGGTATCCTTGCATTTACTCAAGCATGGTCAAGTGTGCATACACACACACACACACACACACACACACACACACACACACACACTGTACATCCCAAATATGGTGAGACAATCCTGTGCCTTTGGAGCATGGGCTGTCTTCACGTGGCAATATTGACACCATGTCTTCCTTGACTGTTTGCTAGTCTGTAGCCCTGTTTAACTCTATATTACTGAGAATAAGAACTATGCCTTTCCTTTTGTTGTTGTGATTAATTCTGTTCCTTCTTGCTGTTTAAATGAAACTGTAGCAGACCTTTATTTTCTACCAACATAGGGACTCCACACATTGCAAAAGTGCTAAGCAGAATCCCGGCCTACTACTATTAAATTTGAATATTTAATTGCTCCTTACATCTACCTGATTAATAGAAATATGGTACTCATGAAATATTCTCTTAATATTTGTTGCTCCATAACACCAATTCAGGAAAGACACTTATTAACTAATATTTCTTATGAACACACATGAAAAAAAAAACTGAGTCTAGCCATCAGCACTGTCAAGCAAAACCTTCATTATCTCCAATTGTTAAAACGCTTTAGAGTCTTTTCCCATTTTAGTCAATCCTTTATCCCACAAAATGTCTAAAAGCAAAAATCAAGGGGTCTGCCTGGATAGTCATCAGTGACACTGAACTCTCACATGCCAACCAAATTGACAGTACATATGGTTTGACTCTAGGCCCTTTGACATTAAATAAAAACGCCATGTGAGGTTGTAGAGTAGGTGGATCCATATGAGTCAGAAACACATCCACCTGTCAAATTTATTTGCCAGTTGAGAACTAGAGCTCCTGTACCCGGTGCTGAGAAGCAGAATCAACTGAAGCTCAGACTTGAGCTTTCTGAACCAATGTCAGAGAGCTGCTGGAGTCAAGCCTGGAGAAGCGCTGAGCTTCCTCTCTTTCAGTTACTCGGATGCATTAGTGAAATAGATTTCTGAGGATAAGTGTGATGAAGGTCCAAATTCAACAGCCTGACTTAGCAGATCAAAGGAAGAGAGTTTGATTCTACCTGTTCTACAACAGTTGTTCGCAATGGTTAGCATGCATCACAATAACCTGAGGTAATTACTAAAACACCAATGTATGGCCCTAGTCCTTGAGAGCCTGATTTCGGTCAAAGCTGGGGCTGAGAATGGATACTTCCGTGAACTCTAGGTGATCCTGATTGTGTTTCTCCATAGAATCTTTGTTGTCTTTCTCTACCCCCCTCACATTCCATTTCTTTTTTTTTATTAAAATACTTTATTTTTTTTCTTCAAGTTACATCTCAGTCACAAACCTCTCCCTATCCCGCCCTTCCACCCTCTTCCCCCCAGAAGTTTCCCCTTTCAGTCCAACAGATGGTTCCTTCTCTTATAAAAGTAAGTAATATACAGAACAACAGATATAAATATGCCACATTTATGAGAGTTAAATAGCCCAGTATACCTTTCCAATGTCCAGTTTATACATATTTGGCCCCTGACTTTAACATTCTACTATCTAACCATCTCCATGAGTTTAAAGGTCTATATCTGACTCAACATTCATACTAACTTGCAACACACTTTTAAGAGTATCTTCTTAGATCTATAACACCCTCTTGATTCCTAAACAACTTAAAATTTAACTATGAGACTCTAGCTGTCTATTCTTCAACCACCTCAGAGACCTGAGAGGGATAAATATATCTGCTTATATAGGAAGTGCAGGGCCTGCAGCTTCCAAAACTAAGAAAGGATATACCAATGACTGCCTGGACAGTTCCCATTTTCTCTCCATACATTCCTGCATCAGTCTTCAGCCTTTGGGTCCTGTTTCTATGACAGACATTTGTTGTAGAGCAGGGATTATGAAGGACTTACCTACCCTGTCTTAGCAGAGTTAGGCTGTCGACTTCCCTGCTACCAAGTTTTGTCCTTTTTGGACAGCAGTCTGTCTGCAGTTGGTGCAAGGGGTTTTTTCATGCCAAGAGATAGGCTTGCCACTAATTCAACCATCTTACAGTGGAGGTTCTTCGATGCTTATCCTCTACTTGGAGTAGAATAGGGGGTGCTGTCAGGCGCTGATATGTCTCGATATAAAAAGAAAAAAAGAAAATATTAATTTAAGATAACATCTTTGAATGCCATATTCTGCAGATCTCTTGGGGTTTCTGAAGATGCCCTATCCATCTCTTGTATTTAGATAAGCAAATGTTGCTTGTCTCTTAGCAACTTGATTACTGGGTAGTTTAGAGAATATCTGTGATAGACTGTCCTAGTAGCTAACAAAGTGACATGATTGCATGACTAGGAGTTTGTTTTACTTAACTATCCTAGACCGTTTTAGACGGTTGGTATCAAGAGGCCAGAGCTTCATATTTTATTTTTAAGTATCTCTAGGTATAATACCATTAGGAAGCGTTACCTTTAATTTTGTATCAATATACAAAGATCTATTCAATTGTGGTTAAATATACTCTTAATTATGTATCAATATACAAAGATCAATGCCTATGTAGCCCAATACAATCTTAATATTACTTCCATTTACAAGGGTCAATACCATTGTGGCCAACTATAATCTTAATTTTGAATCAATATACAAAGATCAATACCGATGTAATCCAATTCAATCTTATTTTTGCACAATAATCAATGGTCAATACCACTTTAGCCAAATAACCTACTAATTTTGTATCAATATACAAAGGTATAAGGGCATGTTCAATATTCTGCCCCTTCTTCTTGGACCTTCCTATGCTATGTCTATATCTCATTTTTCTCAAGCCTATGCACTCCTACATAGGAGAGGAAGAAGGATACAGAAAAGGAAAAGTAGGAAGTCCCTGGGGCTAACCTCCAAAACCCAATAAACAGGATCATTTATCAGCTTGTAATCTCTTCCCCTAAATATAGGAGTTTTCAGTTATCCTTCAAATAACCAAAAAGAAGGGTGGAGAAACACTTTCCCCACCCTCTGGGCATGGGACGTCGCTCTCTTAAAGTGACTTCCTGCTGATTTGGGTCATAGTAGACCTGTTTGGGGCCTGAACCCAAATGGAAAAAATGGTTAAAAATGCTAGTACACTCCTTTTATGTTCAGTCCTTCTGTTCTCAGCTGTTTAGATGACCTAAGGGTTTTGTAGGGAGAAGCTGATCTTGCAGGCTTCACTGAGGTTCCTGCCGGGGCATTGTGTAGAGCTGAACGGTCCCAGCGACATTGGATTGCCGTGGTGGTTGCAGGCCCCCGATGAAGACAGCAATTGAGGAAGTCTGCCAGGCAGAATCAAATGGGTAACTCGTCCTCCTTGGTGCCTGATTCTGCTCTCAGCTGAGGTTTCCGCTGTCCAGCTGTCCCCGGGCTCCCTAATGGACACTTCGATTCTCCTGGAAAGATAAGAACAGAGCCCTGCCACAATCCGAACCCTGGGTCAATTGCCCTCTTTTTTTGTGGGGGGGGGGGGGCTAGGTAGTACTTCTCCTGAAGCAAATTTGGCCTTCTGACAACATACAAAGCGTTATCTTTCAATCCGGGTTAAAGAAGAAATCATTCTGTCACCTTGGAGCTAAACCAGCTCTAGTGTATATATTTGAGATCCCAAAGGACAATCTGTCTGCATCAAGAAGGCCTTTTGTAAGTAATCTCCAAACCTAGGTCCCTCCAAATCCCATGTGTGTGTCTCTGAACTCTAATTGTTGGGATGAGAGACTTGTGTTTCCCATCTGAAGGGATCAAAGATGTGTTCCACCACTCCTCGATCGAAGTCTTTCTCTATTTAGAGTTTGCCCTTCATCAGGCTGACCCTGAGCTCCGAGATCTGCCCGTTTCTGTCTCCATTGTGCTGGGAGCTGGGACCAAGGGTGTACTCTCCTTGAATGGTGGGACCAAGAGTATGCACCCTCACCAACCTGCTCCGTATGACTCCAGAACACATAAGACCACCAACTCTACGGTGCTCCCCCCCCCCATCTCCGCTGAAGTCAAAGGCATGGGCCAACACCACAGTTATCTTGTATTTTACCTTAGCTCCACGTCTTCTTGACACTTGGAGGTCTGCAAAACCGGCTGAACGGCTGTATCATCTATCCCATTCACAGTGTTTCAGTCCTACCACCTGCCCTTTTTTTTTTTTGTTTTTTTTTTTAGTTAATAAATTTATTTGTTTGTTGCTTCAGGTTACATCCTTATCATATTGTCCTCTTTTCCTGCTTCCCAGCCCCACCCTCCCATGCTCTACCCCCTGACCCTTCCGTCTTGTTCCTCTGGGGTGGAGTGTCCCTGCCTAACAGTCTCTCACCACAGATCAGGAGTCATATGAGGGCCAAGAGCCTCTTCATTCACCGGGGGCCTATGAGGCAGTACTGCCAGTGAAAGGTGTCTCCTTGCTACTGGGGGAAAACTAAAAAAAAGACCAACAAACACACAAACCCACAAAAACAAAGAATATCAACAAAAAAAAAAAAGAGAGGAAAAAGAGAAGGGAAAAGGAAAAAGAAAAAAGAAAAAAAGAAGGAAAAAGAAAAAGATAAAAAAAAATTATGTCCTTGTTCCTTTTGATGTGTTGGTTGTAGTACAGATATCCTGTACGATATAGTTAAAATCCTACTATAAGTGAATAGATGCCATGTGCATCCTTCTGAGACTGGGTTAGCTCACTCAGGTTGAGCTCCTCTAGATCCATCCATTTGGTTGCAAATTGCATGATTTCATTGTTTCTTTTAGCTGAGTAATATTCCATTGTATAGATGTACCACAGTTTTTTAATCCATTCTTCAGTTGAGGGACATCTGGGTTGTTTCCAATTTCTAGCTATTACAAATAAGGCTGCTATGAACATAGATGAGGAGACTTCCCTATGTCTCTGTGAGAGGTCCTTTGGGTGTATACCCAGAAGTGGTATGGCTGGGTCCTGAGGCAAGGTTATTCCTAGATTTCTAAGATATCGCCAGACAGACCTCCATAGTGGTTGCACAAGCCTGCACTTCCACCAGCAATGGAGTAGGGTTCCCCTTTCTCCACACCCTCGCCAGCATGCGCTATCATTTGAGCTCTTTATCTTAGCCATTCTAACAGGAGTTAGGTGGAATCTCAGGGTCGTCTTGAGTTGCATTACTCTGATGATTAAGGATGTTGAACATTTCTTCAGGTGTCTCTCAGCCCTTAGGGATTCCTCCTTTGTGAATTCTCTATTTAGCTCCATCTCCCATTTTTTGATTGTATTATTTGGTTTCTTGGCATTTAGTTTCTTGAGTTCTTTGTAGATTTTAGATAATAGCCCTCTATCAGATGTGGGGTTGGTGAAGATTTTCTCCCAGTCTGTTGGTTGCCGTTTTGTTCGAATGACAGTGTCCTTTGCCTTACAGAAGCTTTTAAGTTTCATGAGGTCCCATTTATTGATTGTTGATCTCACGTCCTGAGCTGTTGGTGTTCTGTTCAGGAATTTGTCACCTGTGCCAATGAGTTCGAGGGTTTCTCCTACTTTTTCTACTAGTATATTTAGTGTGGCCTGCTTTATGTTAAGGTATTTGATCCACTTGGATTTAAGTTTGGTACAAGGTGATAGGTATGGGTCTAATTTCATTCTTTTGCAAGTGGACATCCAGTTGGACCAGCACCATTTGTTGAAGATGCTGTCCTTCTTCCATTGTGTGGTTTTGGCTTCTTTGTCAAAGATTAGTTGGCCATAGGTGTGTGGGTCCATGTTTGGGTCTTCAATTCAATTCCATTGATCCACTGGTCTGTTTCTATACCAGTACCATGCTGTTTTTATTACTGTTGCTGTAGTACAGCTTGAAATCTGGGATGGTGATACCTCCAGATGTTTTTTCATTGGACAGGATTGATTTAGCTATTCTGGGCTTTTTGTTGTTCCATATGAAGTTGAGAATAGCTTTTTCCAGGTCTATAAAGAATTGTGTTGGTATTTTGATAGGAATTGCATTAAATCTATATATTGCTTTTGGTAGGACAGCCATTTTTATTATGTTGATCTTACCTATCCATGAGCATGGGAGATCTTTCCATCTTCTAAAGGCCTCTTCCATTTCCTTCTTCAGGGGCTTGAAGTTCTTGTTATATAGGTCCTTTACATGCTTGGTTAGAGTTACCCCCAGGTATTTTATGTTGTTTGTGGCTATTGTGAAGGGGGTTGTTTCCCTTATTTCTTTCTTGGTATATTTGTTTGTTGTATAAAGAAGGGCTTCTGATTTTTTTGAGTTAATTTTGTATCCTGCCACCTTGCTGAAGTTGTTTATCAGCTGTAAGATTTCTTTGGTGGAGTTTTTGGGGTCGCTTATGTATACTAACATATCATCTGCGAATAGGGATAATTTGACTTCTTCATTTCCAATTTTTATCCCTTTGATCTCCTTTAGTTGTCTTATTGCTCTAGCAAGGACTTCAAGTACTATATTGAAGAGATATGGTGAAAGTGGACATCCTTGTCTTGTCCCTGAGTTTAGAGGAAATGCTTCAAGCTTCTCTCCATTTAATTTGATGTTGGCTACTGGCTTGCTGTATATTGCCTTTATTATTTCTAGGTATGGTCCTTGTATGCCCGTTCTCTCCAGAACTTTTAGCATGAAGGGGTGTTGGATTTTGTCAAATGCTTTTTCTGCATCTAGCGATATTATCATGTGGTTTTTTTCTTTCATCTTTTTTATGTGGTGAATTACATTGATAGACTTTCGTATATTGAACCATCCCTGCATTCCTGGGATGAAGCCTTCTTGATCATGGTGTATTATACTTTTGATGTGTTCTTGAATTCGGTTTGCTAGTATTTTATTAAGTATTTTTGCATCTATGTTCATGAGGGAGATTGGTCTGAAGTTCTCTTTCTTTGTTGGGTCTTTGTGTGGTTTAGGAATCAGAATGACAGTGGCCTCATAGAATGAGTTTGGCAGTGTTCTTTCTGTTTCTATGTGGTGGAAGAGTTTGAAAAGTAATGGTGTTAGTTCCTCTTTGAAGGTCCTATAGAATTCCGTGCTAAAGCCATCTGGCCCTGGGCTTTTTTTGGTTGGGAGATTATTAATGACTGTTTCTATTTCCTTGGGTGTTATTGGGCTGTTTAAGCTGTTAATCTGATTTTGATTTAGTTTTGGTAGGTGGAATTTATGGAGGAAATTGTCCATTTCACTTAGGTTTTCAAATTTAGTGGAATATAGATTTTTAAAGTAATGCCCGAATATTTTCTGGATCTCCTCAATGTCTGTTGTTATTTCTCCCTTTTCATTTCTGATTTTGTTGATTTGTGTTCTTTCCCTTTGCCTTTTAGTTAATTTGGCTAGGGGTCTGTCTATTTTGTTGATTTTCTCACAGAACCAACTCTTGGTTTCATTGATTCTTTGTATACTTCTTTTTGATTCTAAGTTGTTGATTTCAGCCCTAATTTTGATGATTTCCTGCCTTCTGCTCTTCTTGGGCGTGTTTGTTTCTTTTTCTTCCAATTCACCCAGCTTAGCTGTTAGTTCACTAATATGAGCTGTCACAATTTTCTTTTTGAAAGCACTTAGTGCTATGAACTTTCCTCGTAGCACAGCTTTCAATGTATCCCATAGGTTTGGGTATGTTGTGTCTTCATTGTCGTTAGATTTTAAGAAGTCTTTGATTTCCTTCTTTATTTCTTCCCTGACCCAGTGGTCATCCAGTAAGGAGCTGTTCAATTTCCATGTGTGTGTAGGCTTTCTGTTGATTCTTTTGCTGTTGAAGACCAGCTTTATTCCATGGTGGTCTGATAAGATACAAGGTGTTATTTCAATTTTCTTGTATCTATTGAGACTATCCTTGTGACCAACTATGTGGTCGATTTTGGAGAAGGTTCCGTGGGGTGCTGAGAAAAAGTTGTATTCCTTTGTGTTTGGGTGAAACGTTCTGTAGATATCTGTTAGGTCCACTTGTTTCATGATCTCTGTTAGACTCAATATTTCTCTGTTTGTCTTCTGTCTTGATGATCTGTCCATTGTTGTGAGTGGGGTGTTGAAGTCTCTCACTACTAATGTGTTGTGATCGACGTGCGCTTTTAGTTTTAGAAGTGTTTCTTTTACGAAAGTAGGTGCCTTTGTATTTGGGGCATAGATGTTCAGTATTGAGATTTTCTCTTGATGAATATTCCCTTTAATGAGTATATAGTGCCTTTCTTTGTCTTTCTTCATTAACTACAGTTGGAAGTCTGTTTTGTTTGATATTAGGATGGCTACTCCAGCTTGCTTCCTGGGTCCATTTGCTTGGAAAACCTTTTCCCAGCCCTTTACTCTGAGGCAGTGTCTATCTTTCGTAGTTAGATGTGTCTCTTGTATACAGCCTAAGGAAGGGTCTTGCTTGCGGATCCACTCTGTAAACCTATGTCTTTTTATTGGGGAGTTGAGTCCATTGATGTTGATGGATATTAGTTACCTGGGGTTGTTATTTCCCATTAGTTTGGTATAGGTGGTGGTCCTGTGCCTCTTTTGGTTTAGTTGCTGAGGGGTTTTATATTCCCTTTGTTTTCTTCTCTGGGTTGGGATTTTCCTTCTAGGATTTTCTGTAGGGCTGGGTTTGTGGGTAGATATTGTTTAAATTTGATTTTTTCATGGAATATCTTGTTTTCTCCATCTATGTTGATAGAGAGTTTTTCTGGGTAAAGTAGTCTGGCTGGGCACCTATGATCTCTCAGGACTTGTAGTATATCTGACCAGGCCCTTCTAGCTTTTAAAGATTCTGAGGAGAAGTCAGGTGTAATTCTGATGCGTCTGCCATTGTATGTGACTTGACCTTTTTCTCTTACAGCTTTTGATATTCTTTCTTTGTTCTGTACATTTGGTGTTTCAATTATTATGTGGCGAGAGGAGTTTCTTTTCTGGTCTAATCTGTTTGGTGTTCTGTAAGCCTCTTAGATTTTTATTGGCATCTCTTTTTTCAGGTTTGGGAAGTTTTCCTCTATGATTTTGTTGAAGATATTTCCTGGACCTTGGAGTTGGGAGTCCTCTCTTTCCTCTATACCTATAATTCTTAGGTTCCGTCTTTTCATTGAGTCCTTGATTTCTTGGATGTTGTGGGTGAGAGATTTTTTAGCCTTCTCATTTTCTTTGGATGTTGTACTGATTTCTTCCACTGAATCTTCCATGCCTGAGATCCTGTCTTCCATCTCTTGCATCCTATTGTTGACACTCACATCCGTAGTTCCTGTTCTCTTCCCTTGGTTCTCCACTTCCTCTTTTAACTCTGACTGTGTTTTCTTTATTGTTTCTATTTCTATTTTCATGTCTTGTATGGTTTTGTTCATTTTGTACATTTCCTTCTCCAGCTAGCTTGTTTTTGTATGAAAATCTTTCATTGATTTGTCCTTTTCCTGTTCAAGCTCTGTTACCTTGGCTTGGAGCTCTTTAATGGTGTTGTTCCTTGTTTTGACTTGTAGAATTGTGGCTTCTTTGAATTCCTTCATAGATTTAAGTTCTTCTTGCAGGGACTCTATCACTTTCCATAATGCAGAGTTGTCAACGTTTTCATGTGTTTCTGTTGGTGTGAGGTCATCCGAATTGGATGAGCTAGGATAATTCTGCTATGTTGGAGTCATATTTCCTTGATTTCTATTTTTTTTTTTTTTACCTTTGGCCATTGGTTGCGTTTAGCTGTCTGTTCTTGTTGTTTTCTGTGCTTGGATCCACAGTGGATGATTTGGTGCAGGGGTCGAGTTACTTGGCTATCTGTCGTTGCTTACAGGGGGATTTCAGGGTCACTGTGGTTTTAATCGCCTGAGGCACTGTGAGCTGGTGCAGCCTATTCCTGGGTTGTGAGTAATGGACCGGGATTGTTTCACTGTTCCCAATTCAGACTTCTCTATGTTGCACTCTGAGTTATCAGCCTGTAGTGGTTCTGATGGTATGGACCTGTTTGCCCACGCACAGATTCTGTGGGCTTTGTTTGTCATCACGGAGGCTGACAGGGTCTGGTTCCACACCTAATATGTCTGGATTTTCCAGAATACAGCTATGGTCCAGATTTCTGGTTTCTCACTAGGCTTCTCACCACAGGCCTGGCCTCTGTGTCTTATTCCCTCCCTGTCTGCGCAGCCGTTGTTCTCCCCCCTGGTTGCTCGGCCATGGGTGCTCCAAGCCCTCCCCCGGCCACCTGAGTGGTCCTCTCGCCCCAGCAGCTCAGCCGTGGTTGCGCGGATCCCTGGCCCCACCCACACTTGGCTCTCTCCCCAGTTGTCCTGCCGTGGGTGCGTGGGGATTTGGCCCTGCCAGCTGGGCTCCCTCCCTAGCTGCGCTGCCATCAGTGTGCGGGATTCGGCTCCTCCCACCCGCCTTTGGGTTCTCACCTCCCGGCTTCCCGCACCTCCGCCCTCCTGGACCCCGCTGCGCTGCCGTGAGTGCGCCGGATTCGGCCCGACCCACCTGCCTTTGGGTTCCTGGCTTCCCGAGCTCTCGGAACCTCCGCCCTCCGCGTCTGGAGTGGCTGCGGACCACCCGCTGAGCTCCCTGTTTGTTCCTTGCTAAGACTTCCACTATCTCGCAAATTTTTTTAAGTGGGTATAAGTTCTTCCTGAGGTGTGGAGAGCCCAGTAGGCTAGTGAACAATCGCCAAGTGGCCTCTGATTCTGCCTGCTGTGAGTTGGGGACGATCTTACCAGGCGCCTCTCCAAATGGAAGTTCCCCACATTCCATCTTTTACACCCTCTGTAGCTTAGTCCACCCAGTTTTCTTTATCTAAAAGTCGGTTTCTAGGGCAAGAAATAGCCCATAGCTTTTTCTACTCTATTATTTCTACCAAATGCTCACTTGCATAAAACTCCTAATATGTCTCGAATGGATTTGTGTCCTATATCAACAGGACCACATCCTTGTACATTTGATAGCTTCTGCTCTCTAGCCAGCTTTCATTATGACGTGTGTCTACTTCTCAATGCTTCTTATAAACCTGATGATCACTGAGTTGTATGGATTACTACACCTTCCTTAGGTCTTGTGAAAATGGTGTTTAGAAGGTAGTTATCAGCCACTTCTCTGAGGCCATCTTAGCAGTCTCTAATCAACTAGAAGAAAGATGATGTTTTGTCTACCATAGCATCCTTATATCAAGCTGAAAAATCTGTTTCTAGGGCGGAGACTCAAGAGCTAGCTCCAGATGCACAAGCTGTATTTCTCTGAGGCTTGTTTCTTACTCCTCTAAGCCACTGATATTGAACTTCACTGACACATTTTGCTAGAATATGTGGCAGATATAACCACAGAGAGAACATATTTGAACTGAGGGTTTAATTCAATTCCAAACTGGAGCTTCACTGCATGCATTATTTATCAATAGCATTTAAGTGTCCATGGTGAGCCAGGCCTGACTTGTCTTTATAAACACATTGTGTCATACTTGCTTCCTGTCCTCCCACATTCTAACCAGGGCAAAGGGAGAGCATATACACAGTATTCATCAAAATTATAGCAAGTGATGCTTAGCCCATTTGTAAAAAAAAAAAAAAAAAAAAAAAGAACTATTTAAACCGTGAGAAGGAAGCTGTAGAGTGTAGACTCCGAGCTCTCTTCAAATGGGTTCTTTTCTCTGGGCCTCTATTTATTTTAAGCTCTTAACTTTTAACAGTGTGGAAATTATTTGTCTTGGTTGCATTTCAAGTCCTCCATTGAAAGGGGATGTTCTCAAGTGAAGAAGTCTGTGTTTAGGTAAAGGCTTCTTTCTATGGTAATATCTTATGGAAAAATCATAGATGTGCAGGAACTAAAAGGAATTTAATGAACAAAAATATACCTTCTTTTTCTATTTACTTTTGTTGCTGAGAGAAAAGCAAGAGAGAATGTTGGTCTTTGGGAATCCAATAATCTGTGGATTTTAGTAAAAACTGTTGAGAAAGAAGCAAATGATGGGATAAGATTTCATGTTAGAGAAAAGATGAAACACAATTGGGTATGATGGTGCAAGATTACAGTCCCAGCACCTTGGAAGGTGAGGCAGGAGGAGGATAGGAGTTCATATCCAGCCTAGGCTACTGTTGCATTATATTTTCTGAGGAGAAGAGAGCAAATATTTCTTTGCCCCAGATAGAGCACTGACAAGAGACATGGA
>CAJQZJ010032828.1:220869-230853 GCA_907164525.1 Lophiomys imhausi
GCTGGGTACAGAGTACTAGGCTGGGTACTTTGATGTGGACAGATAGAATGTGAAGTGTCTGGGCAGGAACACTTCAGACTCTAAGCCAAATACACATGTAGAATTGGAGCATTTGAAATGTTCTTTCCAGTCAATTACCACTCAAGTAAGAACAGTTCATCCTAAAGATTTCAAGTGCTTGTAGCCATCACAGACACGCTGCTGGGATAATAGCACTTCAGCGTAATTAAGCACCTCTGTGTTTCCATCATGAGATGCAGCAAGCATCCAGCTCTTTTCTGAGATCCCACACACTGTTGATAATGGACAATCCATCAATATCCTCTTCTCACTACCCTAGGACTGTTTTATGCTGATACTAAAAGCTTTAATACACCCTCTTAGATAATTTCTTTATGAGGCAGAGAATAAGATGAGCTAAGCATGAAATAGGTTAGGATCTGTCAACAAATGGGCCACCATTGTTTTTATGACCTTCTACCAGCGGTCCCCAGGTGGGAAGCTCTAATTAGCTAGAATATTGATACCATGTGTGGCTGCATTGATCCACTCTCTACACAGTGCCCATCCCTTTGCTTGGATGAAGACTGCTCAGACCAGTACATCATAAACATCATTGCAGCTAACAAGCCAATCCTGCCATCATAGACCCTGCTCCATTACTGGACACAGACTGTTCAAAGCCTATGTGTGCTCATTTCCCCAAGTCAAGAAAGAGACGCAATCCTAATTCACTAGCTCTCAAGTTTGCAAAGACAAAGGGAATGCCCTAAGGGATGGTGCTTGCAGCTTTTCATAGTCCCTGTTGCAGTTATTGATAACTATGGAGGATACATCTACTAGTGTGATCTTTTTGTGAGCACTGCTACCTAGACACAGGTTGTGGCTCCACACAGTGAGCACCAAGAAGAACTGTGTGGTCAGTACCCATCTTCTCATAGCCAGTGAATCAGTCAGTTGTTGGAGAAACATCCTCCTGTGACTCAGGCATACGTATATAAGGTATATCAGCTTCAAACCTCAAATGAACAAGGCAAAAGGGGATGAAAGTAGAAGCCACACTAATTTGCTAGTTAGCACTTCGTCAGACCTATCTTCTTTGTTCCAGGGACACCAGGAGACTGAGTTACCAGCCTTCATTGCACTGCCATATGATAGACTCAGCTACTAATGAGAGAAAGAGTCGGATATACTGCCAGTAGGGCTGACCTTTAACATGCCGATAGCTCCACAAATGGTTCTTTCTTTCTTTCTTTTTGATACATTTTTTTAAATTACATTTATTTATTACTTCAAGTTACATATCCATCACAGCTTCCTCCCTCCACCCTTCTCGGTCCCATCCTCCCATCCTCTACCCCCTCTCCCACCTATCCTACTCCTCCGGTGTGGGGTGCCCCCACATCTCAGCCACCCCCCACCAGTTTATTCATTATATGAGGGCTAAGAGCTTCTTCTTGCACTGGGGGCCTACATGGTAGCTCCACTAGGGCAAAGTGTCACACATGGTATATAATGCTCCCCCGATCTTCCCTTGGATTAAAACTATGAAAAGTTATCACTTTAGAAGTTACATAAGAATAGGAGAGACACAGACAGCAGGGGGCTGGCTCCCTGAAGAGGTCAAGGGAAGTCTGTCTGTCAGTGGACAGCAGGCAACATGACCTAATACCAACAAGAAATACTTTTGTATGACTTTCATTCAATCACCTTTATCGTATCTCTCTAAGCTGCTAACAGCAACCTATGGTGTCAGTGTACTTGGCCCCACTAAAAACACTTGCAAAACCACAAATACACAAATTCGCACACACACACACACACACACACACACACACGAACATGCATGCGTGAGTGCTTGTACAAATGTGAATTTATCATCTTGGAATAACATCTCTGGCTTAGTGATAAAAGAGAATTGCTTTTTAACAATTTTACAAAAAGCATAAGTTATATATCACACAACTCGTCCACTGTAAGTATACAGTTCAGTGAATTTTTGTAAACATACGCAGCTGTAGACATCACTTCTGTCAACATCAAAGTGTTTTCATTCCTATTTGCAGTCAACCTATATTCTCTCCTCACCCCAAGCCAGTCCAAATCTTCTTGCAATATTTCTGGCATGTATTACTTTCCATGCCATTCTTAAGTTAATCTACTTTATTATATTTATGAGGAGTTTGCTATTTTTTATTGTTGCATACTATACATTTTTGTAAATAAATTAAACAAATTATTCAATTTCCAGTTGATGGACATTTAGACTGCTTCCAGTTTGTGGCTGAACTAGGGCTGACATTTTCCCCACAAAGGTCTAAAAATTATCTTTTGTGATATGCTAGTGTTTGGAATTATTTAACAGGTGTTTGTTGAATGAATAAATAGCAGAACCCTTGAGTAAAGAGACTTAAGCAGAGCTATTGTTCTACTTCATGTTATGTCAGGGCGGCTTAATCTAAACACAGAGTTTCTTGGTATCGTTTCTCTGACCCATATGGCCAGTGGAAAGGCAAAGAAGAAAAGTGCTCCACCATTACCCTGTCAAGGTCATGATGCTGAGCAGCTAAGGTGGACAAAGTAAAAAAGGCTAGTCCTCCTTTGCTTCTCTCATCCTTCCTTCTCTTGGTTATTACAGATCTTGTTGGTCATCAGCAGACCCAGGCCCATCATCAGGTGCTTGGCCTTAGACCCACAGACATGAGACAGCTCTCCCAGCTTCTCATTTAAGGATTCCACTCAAGGATGGCTTTTGAGTGGAAAATGTAAGGTCACTCACATCAGCACCCTGCTGAGGCCAACGGCAGCTGATTCTCTGATGCATCAGTCTCTGCTCTGCACCTGGAAGGTTCTAATCCCATTGGCCTAGGTTCTGATGGCACTTGGTGACCTTATTCGGCATTACCTAAAGCAGCCTGCATTGCCCACAGAAGCTGCATTCTAGGCTAAACGCTGACTGGTGCAACATTCCCAGACAGGATCAAATGCAAATCTCTTTGTCAGAGCTATAGCCTGCCTTCTGCAAAGTGTTCGGCCTCACTAAACTGGGGGAGGCCCTATCTGATCAAGGTGACATTTATTTTAAAAGGTCTCTGAATGTACAAGGCATTACCCATGGGATCTGGGACAGGTTTGTTTGCAATCTTAAAATGTCACCACAAGATTTTAAATTTTGTTTTGTTTTGTTTTCCTTCAGTTGGAATTTAAACTATTCCTGATAACATCATAATTGCCCACAGAATTCCTACGTAATTGGTATCAATTAAACCCTTCTCTATTGTTGTTAATTGTGGTCCTTGGTCCCTGAGGAAGGGGGGAGACAATTTAACACAAACATGGGAAAAGGTTCTGCAGTGTTTTCATTTTCTTCTTACTTCACATTTGCCTTCAAATGTTTATGTTAAAGGTGTTTGTTAGTTAGTAATGTTAGCATTTCCCATCTTCTACCCTTTGAAATGCCCACCCAAAATATTCCTACCAGGCAGTAGATCTTCACCTGAGAATTTGTCAGTGATAACTGGAGCCTATTGCAGACCAGAGATGGAAGGCATGTTGCTATAAATGGCCTTTACAAGTTGTTACAAAAAGATGACATAGCCTGGTCATGCTCTCCTGTGACAAATGCATCATTCTGAGTCTTGAGACAATTGATGGCTATGCCCCTACTCAGGTTCTGAGAGTATGCCAATGAAGTGGATACTGTGATTTGTTAAATCTTGTTTTAGCTAAAAAAGCCAAACTTCCTTTGTCCTACAGGGTCATTTGAGCAGTTCCTTATACTTGATATTTCTGGGAAATAGAGAAAAATAAACTTTTTTTTTTTCTAAAGAATCCTGACAAAACATGTCACACCTTTTACCAAGTTGTTCACTATGGAAGAAATGGCCAACATATCATAAAGACCAAGAGCCAGTCTGGCCTCTCCAACATGGTTGACTGAGCTCTGCATAAGCCAAGATGCTGAATAGGGAATGAAACATGTCTTTAGAAAGAAGTTTGTTTTTCAGAAGACAGGATTCATTTTGCATTTGCAATTCAAACTTTGAAATGGGTCTAGGTATTAAAGGATGAAAATTTAAACATAGCCCATGGTTGCTGTAGGGAGATATTTTGTCCCTTCCAATCCTGATTTTCCCTAATAGTAATTCATAGCATGTCATGGCTATGCTAGCCAAGCTTCAGTATGGCACAGCTGGTATATGTTGTACCAATCTGATTTGTTCTGAATTCTAACCATCAGGGTTAGGAGTTGGTTTTATATATGTGTGTATGTGTGTGTGTGTGTGTGTGTGTGTGTGTGTGTGTGTGTGTATGTATGTATGTGTATATATATATATCATAGTAATAATAATGACATCAAGAAGCATAAAGAATGAGATTAACTCATATAAATCTCAAAGTATTTTCACAGAGATATTATGCCATCTCTTGAATCTTTAACATAAAGGGTACTATCACAAGAGACTATAACACCTTCACCTATCTTTTGTAATCACAGTTCCATCTTAATATAGTACTGTGCTAGCACACATTTAAGCACTTACAGACACACACACACACACACACACACACACACACACACACACACACACGTACACATACTATATGTTTGCTCCAGACATAGCCATTTGAACCATTTAATAGATTTTCCTCTTTGTAGTTCCCAGCCATTGGTCCCAAACCAGAGTTTAGGGTCTTATTTCTCTTTCTAAGCATCACTGTCCAAAGTGTCTTTAGGCTCCTGTATAGATCCATTACCCATGAGCAGTTGATGAATAGGCAGATAGAGCACCAGCCCCAGGAGCTTAACTCTGTGTGCTTTATGATCTGCAGACAAGACTTATATTTTCTGTTTTCCTATAGTAGAGTTTATATTGGTTATCATGAATACCAAAACTGAAACCCATCCTTGCCCCATGCCCAGCCTATTTTCTGAATGTATTAAGTGACCTTTACCAGAATCCCAGCAGTTTGGGCTACTTAATAAATTCAGAGAGTTTACTGGCCTGACAAAACTGCTCATTTTAATTTCCACTTTCAAAGTTGGTGCAAAACAAACAAACAAAATAAAAAAAACAACAACAAACTAACAAAACAAAACAAAACTCACTTATATTTCAACCTGTTTTAAATTTGTGTTTATTTCCACAAAAATATTGTCTTTTCATTTGTTTTCTGGGGCCTGGCTATATTTCTATGAATTTTCTCAAGAAATCAGTGCCTTTCCAGGTCAAAATAGTCCTAATACTGAGTGCCAGTCAATCCAAATAGAATGCATTTCACCAGCCTTGTCAACCACTGTGGATGGTTATGAGTTGCTTATAAGCTAGTCTGCAGCATATGAGCTAGTCTGCAGCTCATAGGCTAGTCTGCCTCATAAACTACTATTGTACTCCAAAAGTCTTTGTATCATCACTGTCATTTTGGGGTTTTGGATTGATCCCTTACAGCAAGTTAACTTATGTATTCATTCAACCTGACTATATAAATCACACATTTACAGCAGCCCTGCATGAGGTAGGAGGAGGCAAGCGAAAGGTGAATGGTACCAGAAAACCTTGTAAGTTCTGCAGAAATACTGTACTTAATATTAGTCACAGGCCCAAGAGTGAAGTCTTCAGAAATATTCAAAGTTCCACAGCTCAACACTGAGGCTCCTAGCAGCAAGGTCCAGTGGGAAACATTCGCATGAGTCTACTGGTGACCTTTAGCTATGACTTTTGACATGCTAAAGACCTAAGGAACATGAGGAGACCTTAAAAATATTAATATGAAAAATTCTATATCCTTTTATTAACTCCTGCACTAAACAGAACTTCACCACACATGCCCGCTGTGGATACCTCATCTGTGTCTACTTCAGGACTACATAGGCAGAATCTGCATTGCAGACAAGGATAGGAATTGAACTTAAGAACTGTCTTAGTTAGGGTTTCTATTGCTGCAAAGAGACACCATGATCACAGCAATTCTTACAAAGAAAAACATTTAACTGAGACTGGCTTACAGTTAGTTGAGAGGTTTAGTCCATTATCATCATGGAGGGAAGCATGGGAGTCACATGGGCAGATCTAGTTCTAGAGAGGTAGCTGGGAAATCTACATCTGGATGTGCAAGCAACAGAAAGAGATACACATGGGCCAGGCTTGAACATCAAAACCTTCAAAGGCCATCCTAGTGATATGTTTCCTCCTACAAGGCCACACCTATTCCAACAAGGCCACACCTCCTAATAGTGTCACTCTCTATGAGCCTATGGGGGCCATTTTCATTCAAAACAGCAATAGAATGAACTAAAGTCTGGTTCTGCTGAGGACCTGATTAACCCTGAGAGATTACAGTCTTTCTGTCTGTTTTAATTTGTCTCAAGCAATATGCCATTGATTTACATTGATTCTCACATTCTGTGTGTCCCTGGTGTTTTCTAGGAAGCAGAATCCAATTTTCTTTTCCTTTTTTTTTTTTTGTTTTTTGTTTTTTGTTTTTTGAGACAGGGCTTCTCTGTGTAACAGCCCTGGCTGCTCTGGGCTTGCTCTGTAGACCAGGCTGGCCTCGAAATCACAGAAAGCTGCCTGTCTCTGCCTCCCGAGTGTTGGGATTAAAGGTGTGTGCCACCATGCCCAGTCAGAATCCAATTTTCTATGAAGACAAGATGTTGGCCTTCAACTGGTTTAGACTTCTGTGTGTAGGTATCATGGTAACATTGTTGAAAGGTCTAAATGAATGGTTGGTTACATATGGAACTTATTCAGACATCAGTGAGATTCATTATCAAAATTAAAAATCATGGTGATGGTGCCAGTTATAAGGTTCCATCTAATTGTCTGGGTCTAAGAGCGGTATCCATGTGGCATGTATAAACAGCTAAAAGGTTTGAGCACACATCTTTATATTCAAAGTAAGACAAAATTCAATCAATCAATCTCACATACTTAACAATTTAAATATACAGTCATTTCTTTGTAGAGTAGTAGTAAGGTGCACACAGCAGGCAGTGAATAAGCTTCACATTGTAACTTCAGGCTTGTGAGCATGTCTTGGATTAGTGAGAATAAAGAAAGGAGGAAATTGGCAGAAACACAAAATGTATTGTGCTGACATCCTTTTGAATGCCCTTGGATTCAAACAAACATGCCCAAGGCTTAACATTTTTTAAATTACTCTGATAAAAAACTATTCCAGAAAATAGAAACCATAATCTCTTTTTCTTTACAAAGTAAGTTTCTTTTAAATGCATTTTACTTATTCTTTGAGAATTGCATATATGCAAACCATATATTAAATCTCTTCCATCCCCTACACCCATCTTTCAACACTGTCATAACTTCCGCACACATCTTCGTCCTAAATGTCCTCTTTTTTTTTCTATTACCCACTGAGGCCAATTTGTGCTTCACACATTCAAGAAAATGTAGACATTGGAGTATATTCAACGTACCGGGCCTACACCATAAGAAAACTGAATCATGGTTCCATCTTCTGTAAGTAGTTCTTTGTCTTGGGGCAGATGGTGGTGTATTTCTCTCCTATCCATGCTGTAGTATTCTAGCTTGATCTTGAACAGGTCTTAGGCAGGCAACCATAGCCACTGTGAGTTCATGAGTACAACTGTCCTGATATCTCAAGAAGGCACTGTTTAGCCCCGGTGGTCCCCAATTTCTGGATCTTACAATCTTTCTTCCGTATCTTCCAAGATGTTTCCTGATGATTGGGATAAAAGAGTGTGAAACAGATGTCCCATTTATAGTTGTGTTCTCCTAAAACACTTGCTTTCTCTACTTTGACCAGTTTTGACTTTATTGACTGCTCTCCACTGCAAAAATATACTTCTCTGATGGGAACAGTACTAATTTATGAGTATAGAAATATATGTAGACAGCAGTTTGACACACTGTCCTTATAGTAAAATTACACTAGTAAGTTCACTCCTAGGACCTTTGAACTCCACAGTTATGGGTTCATGGCAGATATAGAGTTCTGGCATCAGTTTCCGATTGTGGAATAGGTCTTAAATCCAATTGGAAAGTAATTGATTACCCATATAGCTCTTGAGTCAATATTGCATGCATCAGTATATTTTACCAGACCAATCATCACTACCACCGCTCACAGGATTCACATCGGGGTAAGACTCTTTCTGATTTTTCTCCCCTAAGAGACTGTACAGTACCTTCTAGAACTAGGAATGCTATCCAGTGGTGTGGAAGCTTCCAGACCAGTACCAGTTTGATTTCTCCAAGCCCTGTGAATAATGTGTGTGGTGTCTTAAACAAAGAGACCTTACTATCATGTTCTTGTAGACCACCAAGATCAATGGCAATAATCTGTATTATTTATGGGGGGAGTACCTCTGGTACACCACTGACTAACAACAAGTGGGAATGAGTCCCACACCTGGCACTGGGCTATTTATTTACTACCTATAAGTTCTGGGAGAATTATTCCCCATGTAGTGTAACTCCATTTAAACTATATTATATACTGATACATTCTTTAGGGTGTTTATAAAATAGTAGGTAACCCCATGTCTTTTTCAAAAATCCTTAGTATTAGTTTTCTCTCCTCTCACCATCCTCCTCTTTCTTACCCTTCCATACTTCACCCTACTCAACATTTTCCACACAAATTAAACAAAGTTGTTCAGGTTACAAAGGAAATTTTATCTGGTTGCTTTTATATAACACACATTTAGATTACATATGTATATGCATATATACACTCAAAAAATTTTAAGTGCAATACCAATTGCTGACTATTTTTCCATCCTCACAATATTTTCAATGTAAACTTAAAGTTTAACATTGTCAGGACAGATGCACTGCATATTGGATGATGTTGATATGGATAAATTAAGAAAAAATAGAAGCTTTGTAAGCTGCTCATTGAGTGCTTCTAGCTCCCTGGAATGAAGGTAGAATTTCTGATCTCTGCACTCTTCTGGTTGGATGAGTTCCTCAATAGTGGTGTGCAATAGCTGTTGGAAGATCTTTATGAGGTCACGCTTGGTTTGATGTGCTCTCTGCAACCAGAAGGTTTTATTTATTTATTTTATATTATATGGGGTTTTATTTGTGGAATAGAATTATAAGCCAGCTTACTTGGGCCAAGATTGCACAATCCTAGCTAAGGCTTGTTAAAATCAATCAGGTGTCTGTGTGATTATTTATTTATTTATTATTTTTGGTGAAGGTTTTCATGAAAATTTTTTTTCCTTTATTTTTTAATTTCTTCAAGTTACATCTCAATCGCAGTCCCCTCCCTATTCCCCCTCCAGTCCCACCCTCCCACACTCAACCCCCCATCCTCTTCCTTTTTTTTCTTTTAAGTTTAAGGTATATCTTATTTCCCCCTACAGTTTCCCCTTTCAGTCCAACAAATGGCTCTTTCTCTTATAATAATAAATACAATACAGTACAACAGAGGTAATTAGGCCACAGTTATGAGAGTTATATGTCTTAACGTACATTCCCAATGACCAGTCCATATGTATTTTGTACCTGACTTTAACATTCTACTATATAAACATCTCCATGAGTTTAAAGTTCTATATCTAACTCAACATTCATACTAACTTGCAACACAATTTTAAAAGTATCTTCTTAGATCTATAACACTCTCTTGACTCCTAAACAACTCAAAATTTAATTATGAGACTCTAGCTATCTGTTCTTCAACCACCTCAGAGACCTGAGAGGGATAAATATATCTGATTTTATAGGAAGTACAGGGCCTGCAGCTTCCCGAACTAAGAAATGACATACTAGTGGCTGCCTGGACAGTTCCCATTTTCTCTCCATACATTACAGCATCAATCTGAAGTTGTTTGGCCCAGTTTCTCTGACAGACATTGATTGTAGAGCAGGGGTTATGAAGGACTTGCCTACCCTGTCTTGGCAGAGCTAGGCTGTCGACTTACCTCCTTCCAGGTTTTGTCCTATTTGGACAGCATTCTGTCTACAGTTGGAACAAGGGGCTTTTCCTACC
>CAJQZJ010032828.1:235853-250893 GCA_907164525.1 Lophiomys imhausi
TCATGGAGATGGTTAGATAGTAGAATGTTAAAGTCAGGGGCCAAATACATATGGACTGGACATTGGGAATGTATGCTAAGCCATATAACTCTTATAATTGTTGCCTATTTATTTCTGTTGTTTTGTATTGTATTTATAGTTATAAGAAAAAGAACCATTTTTTGGACTGAAAGGGAGAGCTGTTGGGGGAAAAAGAAATACCTTAAACTAAAAAAAAAAAAAAGAAGGGAAGAGGATGGGGGGGTTGAGGGGGAGGAGGGTGGAAGGGTGGGACTGGAGGGGGGAGTAGAGAGGGGATTGTGATTGAGATGTAACTTGAAGAAATAAAAAATAAATTATTTTAAAAAAAAGGGAATACAGGGGACACTGGCCAAAAAAAAAAAAAAAAAAAAAAAGGTAAAAAAAAAAAAAAAAAGAATAGGGTAGTAACTGCTCAGTTTTTGTGTTGTGAAGCATGGTTAACAAACAATATAAAGAGTCTCAATTACTTAGATGATAGCTGGGCAAAAAAGAAAACAATGAAAATAACGCAATCACATAAACTTACACTAATACAGACCTTTACACATTAAGTTAAGATGACTAAGTGTCACGGGTCATGGTGGAACACGCCTTTAATCCAAGCAGAGGCAGGCAGATCTCTGTGAGTTCAAAGCCAGCCTGGTCTACAAAGTGATCCCAGGACAGCCATGGATACACAGAGAAACCCCGTCTTGAAAACCTAAAAAAAAAAAAAAAAAAAAAAGAAAAAAAAGATGACCAAGTGTTACTATAAAAGTATGCTATAAAAACCCAGGTTCTTGGGGATAAGATCCTACTACTGCTACTATCATTTTATCCGTTTCTCTCAGGTCTCAGAACATTTGGAAAGTTACCACCTTATACCATTGGCAGAGAGGCAGATATTTCTGTTCCCAGAATATGAGGAGAGTTGGAGCATTGTACTGTAGCCAGCACAATGGGATGTTGAATGAGAGACAGACCCTTCAATTGCATAGGACAAAGAGAATTTTTAATTCTTCTAGCCTAGGGGAAAGGGGCAGCATGCTATCCTGGCCTGGCCAATGTCTGAGAAGTTAAGGCAATGACAAAGTCTAGTTATAATATACTTCAAGGTTATTTTAGGTCTGAGAAGCAGACAGGGAGTAAAAGACATTTGTATTCCTCTTTTTTAAACATTCTTAAGGGATTCTTTTGCCTTTTATTTGTAATGAGGAATAAAGCTCTATATACTGTCTCTACTAAGGCCAAGATAGGCCATTCTGCCAAAAACAATCTAAAAATTCAATAAAATCCCTATAAAATTTTCAACACACCTTTTTTCACAAAAAATTGAAACAAACGAAACAAAACCCCTAAAACTTCATATAGAAACACAACAAACCCAGATTGACTGAAACAATTCTGAATAACAAAATAATTGTTGGAGTTAATGGCTTGATTTCTCAGACAAAGAAAAACAGGGTCACACACACATATGATAGAGAGAGAGACACACAGAGAAAGAGACAGAGATAGAGACAGACAACAGAGGGTGAGATAGAAAGTCGCTGTCCCAATGGTATGGTACAAAAACACATGTGTAACCCCAGCTCTCAGAGGCAGACAAGTGAGAACAGAGTGGTGTTCGAAGCCACCCTGCACTATATAGCAAGGTAGAGAGGGAAAGAGAGGGGGGTTGAGTACTGAGACTCAGACCTCTCAGTATGAGTGCATGTGACCTTGGTTGGAATTGCATTCTTTAAAAGTATTACCAAGTGATGGGATCGCCCTCAATTGCATTTGATATTAATACCCCTCTTCTTGGATTTCCTCCCCTTCTCAGTAGTAGTTTACATCCTGCATATTTTACTTATTTGTGATGTAATCTGCACTGGTCAATTTCCTCACCCAAATATAAGCTCTAAAAGTGAGGATTTATAAATACTGTGTACCTTATGCCAAGGGTTGGAGACTGCTTTCTGTAATGGCTCAAATAGCAAATGTTTTAGACTTTACCAGTCATATGGTTTCTATTTTAAATGGCAAATTGTGCCATCAGGTATGAAGATAGACATGGTCCATTCATAAACAGTAAATCATTGTGAACATACTCCAATAAATATCTCTGAGCACTGAGTCAAATTTCATATAATTTTCAGCTGTTGTGAATATTAGTATTTTTGTTTTGTTTTGGGTTTTTTTTGGAAGTAAAAAAGCATTATTTATCTTGAGATTTTCTTTATTTTATTTTATTGCTTCAGGTTACATTTCCATCATATTGTCCTCTTTCCCCCCTTCCAAGCCCCGCCCTCCCACCCTCTATCCCCTAACCCTTCTATCCCACTCCTCTGGAGTGGAGTGTCCCTATATAACTGTCCCTCGCCCCAGTTCAGAAGTCATATGAGGGCCAAGAGCCTCCTCATACACTGGGGACCTACAAGGCAGCACCAAGAGTGAAAAGTGTCTCATTGTCAGGGAGGGAAAACTAAAAAACAAACCAATAAACCAACAAACAAACAAAAACAAAACAAAAAAATAAATAAAAAGTCTATGTCCATGTTCCCTTTGGTGCGTTGGTTGTAGTATATGTATCCTGTATTTTTTGAACTATAAACAATATCCTTGCTCACAGACCCACAAGAAACCTGACAAGAAGCAAGATTTTCTTTTTGCCATAGACTGTGGCCCACCCATAGTGTTAAATACCAGTTGAAATGCATGTAAACATAGGATATACATTCATTCCATAAGTAAATCATAGAGTTAATATGTCTGAGTAAGTATTTAAAATTATGTGAGCAACAAATTATACTAAAAAATTCCTGAAATAAAATATTTTAAAATCATAACTGGTATAATAGATTCTTTTTCTGCCATTATCCCTTTGACAGATAAAAATATAAAAATGTCAATGTAAGAATTCTATAGTAAAGGTTAAAGACATGTTGAATTTTGCATAGCACACACTAAAAGCATGATATATTTTTAGGTAATCATAGGATGTCTATAAATGCTTTGCTTACAACTGTAGAAATGAATATACATTCCTTGGTACTGATCATTTTGAGTGACTGTGTCTACTCAGCTTGAATCTGGGTAGATATGTTATTTCTTTAATTAGAGAATAAGCATAAGTTTTGTTTTGTGACTTCTGAGGCTACGACATCAAATGCCACAGAACTCTTTTTTTTTTTTTTTTTTTGGCTCTCTTAGGATGTCCGTTAGATGAACCCCATTAAGTTCCTACATCTCAGGATCCAGGTGTTGTATTGAGAGTTGTTGTATAGCAATTTCACTAAATTTGAACATTCTATCATCAGAGAGTATTCCTTAATGTTTAAGAAATAAAGAAAATTTACAAGACTTAGAAGACAAACAACTCACAAGTCTCAGAAAATCCCTGAAACTTGTAAGGTTTGTAAAGTCCCTCCCTAAGGTTGTATAAGCAGTAATGAGTGTTGGGAAAAGGAAAATCTTGACTGTCTGATCTATCTGCAAGCCATACAAGAACTCCAGGGATGCAGGTTTCATGAATCATCATGAATGCTAGGGTAAACCTTGGAGTCAACTTTGCTCCTATAAATAAACTTCATCCACACTACTACTGTAAACAACTGCGTTAAACTCACTACTTCACTGAAATAAACTAGGACAGAATCACTTATTTGATCTGTTATTTGTTTCTTATCTGGGATAAATAGAACTGTTCATGGCTCCTGATAAGACTTACATAACACAAGGTCATTTAGGCAGGTTATATGCAAATACTAGAGTTGACAGTTGTTGCATATCAGTTCCTTTGAAGCCATATAAATGTCTATTCACATCATATAGAGCCCAATAATTGATTCTGACTAAAGGAATGATTCTACCAAAATCCATGTGGAGAACCAGTGAACTCAATGAGATTATTTACAGAAACCTGAGTAACTCAAAATTATCTGTCCAAAAAACTCACATTATGAGAACTCACAAAAACTACATCTCTGGAATGCCATTCAGTCAACCTTCTACCACCTATATATTCCAATGTTCCTTTAACCTTCATTCTGCCTCCTTAAAGGCCTTTACCATTGATTTAGCTGTTCCTTTACTGCATTGCATATTTCATTGCTGTGATTGAAGAGTTGAAGTATTGTGTAGGACACCACAGAGATCCCTCCTCTATGAAGCTGATGGCCATGAAAAGCCCAGAAGAAATAACTAAATCACCACAATCTCATCTGAGGCCATGCTCCAAGTTATCCCAGCATAAACTTCAAATCATCTCTGACTAAACTGCTGAAATGTAAAATGATAGCAGGTATTCAAGGCATCCAAATCAAAGTCTTCCACCTGAGGCTACAGACATTAAAAAGTATAGTCGCCGGGCAGTGGTGGCGCACGCCTTTAATCCCAGCACTTGGGAGGCAGAGGCAGGCGGATCTTTGCGAGTTCGAGGCCAGCCTGGTCTACAAATTGAGTCCAGGACAGCCAGGGCTACACAGAGAAACCCTGTCTCGAAAAACCAAAAAAAAAAAAAAAAAAGTATAGTCAATTCATTCTTGTTATGTTCTATGAGAATTCTTGCCCAAGGGAATCCAAATTTGTAATAAAGAGTAGTTTTAAATGGCTCTTCTTTCTGTGTGGTTTGTATCAATAGTTCTTAAGTGGGCAGGAATCATAGTATCAGACAAAAAACAATGTTACAATATAGTCCAATAAAATAAAAGGTCATTTTGTCTACAAAAAAGTCAAATTAAAGTAGAATTATAGTGTGCCATTAATATACTAGATCAGAAGCATAGACCAACATGTTTGTATCTTTGTAAAATATTAAAATGTATCATCCAATAAAGAAATGTGCAAGATACTTCCATTTCAATTGCAGCTACTTTCCATTGTAACCACCATCCAGAGGTGAACACAGATTCTTTTGTTCCAATCTTAACTCTTAATCACACATTACACAGTCATGTGTGTGTGTGTGTGTGTGTGTGTGTGTGTGTGTGTGTGTGTGTATTCTGAACAATGATTTAAAAGATTAAGGAGGCCCCAGGGAAGTTCAAGAGGTTTTAAAAGTAGGCTAATAGAAATTTGTAGTGATAAGAAACCAAACTTGAGCTTCAGGGAAGAAGCTGGAGACGGCATCTGCATAAGCCATAGGTTTGAGAGTAGAGTTGTAGAGATAAGCCAGCCTACAGAGGTGAAAGTCCAAGACTAGGTCCAGAAGAAGTAATGGACAATGGATGGATGGATGGATGGATGGATGGATGGATAAATGGATGGATGGATGGAGGGAGGGATGGAGGGATGGAAGGATGGCATGTCCAGATGCAAACTGGAATTAAGACCCAAAGACAGTCAGGAGCTACACTGTAGCTCTCCCTTGAAGAACACACATGAACAAGTAGATGGGTTTAATATTATAGTGCACATGTCCACCTTTTTAAGAGATCCAAAAAATTAATAGTATTTTTCTTGTTTTAGTATATCAAAGAAGATTTGGGCCTAGTTTTCCTGACATGATTTTAATATTCCCATATGTCTCTACAATCTCAACTCATCCTGACAAATTTATAGGGTGTTGCTCTTTCTACACCAAGGAATAAGTCATTTATCAGTCTGTGTAGTGTGGGTGGTGCTAGACAAACAGTGCCCTTCACATGTCAAAATGGAATCAAAAGTGGCATGTAAAATGGGATCTCTCAGGACAGGATGAAATCAGGATGAAAAAGAGCACACTATTTTATACAATGTATAGTAACTTAGGGCAGGGCACTTTGCAAAAATCTAAATTCTCTTTAACAATGATGTCCTGCAGAGTAATTCCATGGAGAAGATGAGAATATGTTCGTCACTTTCCTTAAATACAAATGACTTGAAATTTTACAGAGCATGTATGTACTCTTATGTACTGATGTAACACAAAGAAGAAAAGGAAATTTGAAAAACATTCTGACTCGGAGCCACACATTTTGATTATTCCTTTGACCAATCAGTTGTGAAATTCTGCAAAGTTTACCAGCATTTATATCATTTCTCCCTTTGAACAGTTGCAGACTAGTTGCATCTTTTCCATCCCCATGCTTCATCAGACAGTGACTTCTCTCCCTACTTAAAGCATCTTTCTCTTCACTGTAGCTCTCCCTTGCCATCTAGAGACTTTTATTTTGGGAACAAAACAGAGGTTGCAACCATGTCTCTGCCCTTTACAAAAATGGATGTGCTTTCTAGATAAAGTAAATTCTAAAATTTTTAGCATAGCAATCAAAATCTTCAAAGACCACCCTGAGAATGTACCACCAATCCCATCTTCTGTTACAATGGTATCCTATTCACATTTTATTCATTTATTAGGCACCAGTAGAATGCACTCTTCATTTGTATTACACTAGATAAGAAGGTCATGTTAGTAACCAAAATAATGAAGGATCTAAAAATCAAAGATTTTAGAGTATATTTTTGAAGCAATTCACAAAACTCAAAAGCAAAGTACTTTTTGGGTCAGGTACATAAAAAATTAAAAAGGGTGGAGGTTCTCTCAGTGGTTCATTCTATTCAGTGCTGCCCCTGACTGCATTCTTTGGGTAGGGTCCACTTTTGGGTGGTTGGACAGTGTCCAGGTGTTGTGTTCCAGGAGCTCTGAGGTTAGACACCACAAATTTCACTTGAAAAATTACTTATAAGTAACAAGTAAGTTCCCCCCCCCCTTTTTTATTAGTTTCAACTGAAGTCTGAAAATTGGTTCCCATCCATAATGTAAGAGAAAGGACTTCACTACTGAGGCCAGGCTAAGGAAAACAGATCTACTGGTGCGGTCAATACAATGCAAGTCATATAGGTTGAAATACGCTTGCCCAAACACGCTGTCACAGCATAGAGAAGCATGAATACAAGCACCCATGGATACCACTAACATTTTACATTTATCAAAACTGGTTAAAGACATTCTTGTGGGTTAAAGCCACTTTGAACATTTGGAATTTACTCATGAGAAAGGTATTATCCTTAACAGTACCAACAGAAGAAATAAAATGTGATACAGGCTGACCATGACTACAGAGTATGGATGGAATAGAATTCAGAAGGATGAAAATTAGAAGGCAACACTAAGCTCCATCATGAATGAGACAAGGACTCTGTAAACATGGAGAAGGTAGTGAGTGACACCTTCCCAAACTACCAGCTATGTTCAGGGTGTAGCTAAAGCCCTGTGTGTCCCAGGCAAAAGTTATATTTTCTTATTACTGCATGAATTCCTTGCATTCCATAGCCATCCCTGTCAACTACTACATATAGGCCAATTTCTGCCACACTTAATCATGGTAGGCACTGGGTTACTATGCAATTATTCAGGAATGATTCAATGGATGACTTGGATTTTAGTCTCATATATTCAATTTTGTAGAAATGGTCTATTTCATCTATATAAGGCTCAATTTCTTCATCTGTGACATGACATAATAATACAGTCCTGTCTCTGGTGATTCTATGAAAATCACATAAAGATGCTTCATCTACTACAGGATTCAAATGGTTGATTTTTTGACAGTAAGCACTCTGTTTCTCATTCTTTGAATGAGAAGCTAGTTCGTTTCCTTTTTTGTTTTAATTCACAATAGTTTTTTTTAAGTTTTAATACATTTTCCCTTTTTATTGGTGTGTAACAATTGTTCACATTAACTGGCAGACTGTAATTTCAAAATATGTTTAGCTTATTTACCGTGCAAATCAAAGTGACAAAACTATGTTCTCTTTGTCACTGTCTGAAGCCTTGAGATCTCCTCAAAAGATCTTTATAAAATATATAATAGATTGTTTTAAACTTAAGTCATCTCCTGTGCTGCAGGACATCAGAATATAACTCCTGAATTGTCCTTATTTGGTATTGAGACGTTAACAATGTAAGAGGGAGAAAAATTAATTAATTAACAAACATAAATTGGGAGTTAACTACAAAAAAATAATTGGAGCCCAATTCAGTTACTGGTTATATTTTAAAAATCTATCTTATTTTACCAAAAAGGAATGTGTCACTATATTTCTTTTTTTTTAAATACTTTTTTTTCTTCAAGTTACATCTCAGTCACAAACCCTTCCCTATTCCCCCTTCCTATCCCGCCCTTCCACCCTCTTCCCCCAAGCAGTTTCCCCTTTCAGTCCAACAGATGGTTCCTTCTCTTATAACAGTAAATACTATACAAAACAACAGATATAAATATGCCACATTTATGAGAGTTAAATGGCCCAGTATACCTTCCCAATGTCCAGTTTATACATATTTGGCCCCTGACTTTAACATTCTACTATCTAACCATCTCCATGAGTTTAAAGGTCTATGTCTGACTCAACATTCATACTAACTTGCAACACACTTTTAAGAGTATCTTCTTAGATCTATAACACCCTCTTGATTCCTAAACAACTCAAAATTTAACTATGAGACTCTAGCTGTCTATTCTTCAACCACCTCAGAGACCTGAGAGGGATAAATATATCTGCTTATATAGGAAGTGCAGGGCCTGCAGCTTCCAAAACTAAGAAATGACAAACCAGTGACTGCCTGGACAGTTCCCATTTTCTCTCCATACATTCCTGCATCAGTCTTCAGCCTTTGGGTCCTGTTTCTCTGACAGACATTGGTTGTAGAGCAGGGATTATGAAGGACTTACCTACCCTGTCTTGGCAGAGTTAGGCTGTCCACTTCCCTGCTACCAAGTTTTGTCCTTTTTGGACAGCAGTCTGTCTGCAGTTGGAGCAAGGGGTTTTTTCATGACAAGAGATAGGCTTGCCACTAGTTCAACCATCTCACACTGGAGATTCTTCGATGCTTATCTTCTACTTGGGGTAGAATAGGGGATGCTGTCAGGAGCTGATATGTCTTGATATAAAAAAAACAGAAAATCTTAATTTAAGATAACATCTTTGAATGCCATATTCTGCAGATCTCTTGGGGTTTTTGAAGATGCCCTATCCATCTCTTGTATTTAGATAAGCAAATGTTGCTTGTCTCTTAACAACTTGATTACTGGGTAGTTTAGAGAATATCTGTGATAGACTGTCATAGTAGCTAACAAAGTGACATGTTTGTATGACTAGGAGTTTGTTTTACTTAACTATCCTAGACAGTTTTAGACGGTTGGTATCAAGAGACCAGAGCTTCACATTTTATTTTTAAGTATCTCTAGGTATGATACCATTAGGAAGCATTACCTTTAATTTTGTATCAATATTTCAATTATCTATCCTTACAAATAACTTTGTACTTCCTTCCTACAAACTATTTTAAGTATTTTTCAATTCATCTGATGAGCTTCCTATGCAAAACCAGATAAAAGTTTCTTTCACTCTTTCTCGTAGCATCTGTTTGAGAAATGACTTAGTTTAGAAGTTAGTGGGAAAAATATGTTGCTAGAATATTAAAGCAGCACAGATGATTAAAATATCACACCTTGCCTGCTTCTTTGGCAAGCAGAGGGAAAAAACAAAGATGAGATATTAGTATGTGTTTTCACATGAATGTGTGTGTGGAGGAGAACTTTTAAAAACAATTTTTATTTGATTTTTATTTATATTTGATATTTTAAAAATCTGCACAACTTATTTTGGTGCTTCTCCAGAGTAATAGTTTGTGTTACATAGATATGGAATATACAACAAGATAGACTTCCCATAGAATGCTAAGATCTTTTAACCAAGGCATGAATACCAAATATTTTTTTCCTCTTTGTATTCATGAAATGCATCCTAAGTTAGCACATTCGAAATTAATATACCTAGCTCATGAAATAAGATGATTCAAGAATTAATGATTCTCTTCCTATCTCTAAATATATAAATCCACAAATCTACTTTTGTTTGGTAGATCAGGTAAACCATCTGATATGTATTGTTAGACATAATGGTTTGATTGGACTTCACATGCTACAACATTCACTCATTTAAAGTCCACAACTCTAACCTTTACCACAATATCATTTTAGAGTATTTTCATCACCCTGAGAAAGAACTACACACCCACTAACACTTCCTCCCTGTTCCTTCTCCCAGCAGCTCCTCGAAACTACTACCTGTCTTCTAGCCACATAGATTTGCCTACTCTCAACATTTCATGTAAAGAAAAATCACAAAATATGATGTTATTTCTGTTGGGGTCTTCATTTAGTAATTTTTCAAAGTTCATCTCTTTACATTTTGTGTCAGTACTTTCTTTCCTAGGGTGAAATAATATTATATTGTATGGGTATTTTATTTATTCATTAATATGGACATCTTGGTTGTTTCTGTTTATCTACTCTTGTGAATGGCACTACTGTGGGTAGGGAATACACAGTTTTATGTGGGTATGATTTCATTTCTTTTAGATTCATTCCTGTAAGTAGGGTCGCTGGGTCATAATCTAATTCCTTGCTTAACCATTTCAGGTACTTCTGCATGGTTTTCAAAGTTGAGATGTCATTTTGCCTTCCTCACAGCAAGCTGCTCAACATAAAGATTTAAATCACTCAACACCCTACAAACAGTTCCTGTGTTCACTTGCTAGCTTGGTTTATTACAGCCACCCTAGTAAGCATGAATTATCTTACTGTGAATTTTGATTTTCACTTCTTTGATGGTTAATGATGTTGAATTTCTTTTCATGAATGTATCGACCAGTTGTATTTTAGCTAGAGAAATATCTTTTCTTGTAAAACACTCTTGGGATGTTTTACCTTTTTGAACTAGTTTGTCTTTTTATTTTTGTGAAATAACATTTTTCTCATATGTGCTGGATAAAATAGTTTTAGATACGTGACTTGAAATGTTTTCTCAATTCTGGTTTGTCTTCTTGATATCTTGATGGGTTCCTTTGTTACAAAACACCATGTATTGAATTCTAATGACATCTACTATGTCTCCTTTAGGCACTTACACATGTTTGGTGTTATACCTAAGACTACTTTACTTAATCCACACTTATGAAGACTTTCTCCAAAAGTTTCGTCTTCTACATCAGCCAAAATATAAGAGTTTAACACTCTCATTTAGATCTGTAATCTATTTTGAATTGGATTTTCTTGCATGGGGAGGTAGTACAATTTAATATTATATTATGAACAATCAATTGTTCAAAAATCACTTCTTAAAAACTATTTTTCTCATTAAATTCCTTTGACAAGTTGATATAAATTATTTTGTTTTATTTTATGTATATTGGGTGCTTTGCCTGCATGTATATCTGTGAACTACCTAAATGTCTCTTGGCCACAGACACCAGGAAAGAGGAATACGTGTGCAGGAACTGGAGTTTCAGATGGTTGTGAGACACTTTATGGGCTCTTGGTAACTGAACCCAGGTCTGCTGGAAGAGCATTCAGTGTTCTTTTTTTTTAATATTTTATTTTTTATTTCTTCAAGTTACATCTCAGTCATAATCCCCTCCCTACTCCCCCCTCCAGTCCCACCCTTACACCCTCCTCCCCCTCAACCCCCCCATCCTCTTCCCTTTTTTTTTTTTTTTTTTAGTTCAAGGTATTTCTTTTTCCCCCCAACAGCTCTCCCTTTCAGTCCAACAAATGGTTCTTTTTCTTATAACTATAAATACAATACAAAACAACAGAAATAAATAGGCCACAATTATGTGAGTTATATGGCTTAGCATATATTCCCAATGTCCAGTCCATATGTATTTGGCACCTGACTTTAATTTTCTACTATCTAACCATCTCCATGAGTTTAAAGTTCTATATCTAACTCAGCTTTCATACTAACTTGCCTCACAATTTTAAAAATGTCTTCTTAGACCAGAACACCCTCTCGATTCCTAAACAACTCAAAATTTAACTATGAGACTCTAGCTATTTATTCTTCAACCACCTCAGAGACCTGAGAGGCATAAATATATCTGATTATATAGGAAGTGCAGGGCCTGCAGCTTCCAAAACTAAGAAATGACATACCAGTAGCTGCCTGGACAGTTCCCATTTTCTCTCCATACATTACAGCATCAATCTTCAGCCATTTGGCCTCATTTCTCGGACAGACATTGATTGTAGAGCAGGAATTATGAAGGACTTACCTACCCTGTCTTGGCAGAGCTAGGCTGTCGACTTACCTGCTTCCAAGTTTTGTCCTTTTTGGACAGCAGTCTGTCTACAGTTGAAGCAAGGGGTTTTTCTTGTCAAGAGAATGGCTTACCACCAATTCAATCATCTCCCACTGGAGATTCTTTGATGCTCATCTTCTACTTGGAATAGAATAGGGGGTGCTGTCAGGAGCTGACATGTCTCGATATCAAAAAATCTTAAGTTAAGAAAACATCTTTGAATGCCATATTCTTCAGATCTCTTGAGGTTTTTGAAAATGCCCTATCTATCTCTTATATTTAGATAAGCAAATATTGCTTGTCTCTTAGCAACTTGATTTCTGAGTAGCTTAGAAAATAACTGTGATAGACTGTCATAGTAACTAACAAAATGTCACGTTTGCGTGACTATTAGTTTGCATTTCTTAATTATCCTAAACAGTTTATGATGGTTGGTAGCAAGAGGCCAAAACTTTACATTTCATTTTTAAGCATTACTAGGAACAATACCTTTAAGAAGTGTTACCCTTAATTTTGTATCAATATACAAAGATCAATACCAATGTGGCCAAATATAATCTTAATTTTGTATCAATATACAAAGATCAATACCAATGTGGCCAAATATAATCTTAATTTTGTATCAATATACAAAGATCAATACCGATGTACCCAATACAATCTTAATTTTACATCACTATACAAGGACCAATACCATTGTGGCCAAATATAATCTTAATTTTGTATCAATATACAAAGATCAATACCAATGTAGTCCAATACAATCTTAATTTTGCATTAATATACAATGATCAGTACCAATTTAGCCAAATATAATATTAATTTTGTATCAATATACAAAGGTATAAGGGCATATTCAATAATCTGTCCTTTGTTCTTGATCTTTCCTCTACTATGTCTATGTCCCATTTTTCTCAAGTATGTTCACTCCTACATAGGAGAGAAAGAAGGATACAGAAAAGAAAAAGAGAGAAGTCCCTGGGTCTAACCTCCAAAACCCATTTAACAAGACCATTTAACAGTTTGTAGTCTTTTCCCCTAAGTAACAAAATTTTCTGTTATCCATCAAATAACCAAAGTGGGGGAGGGAACGCCCTCCCCACCTTCTGGAGATGGGACGTTGTTCTCTTAAAATGACTTCCTGATGATTTGGGACGTAGTAAACCTGTTTGGGGCCCAATTAAGAATGGAAAAATGGTTAAAAATGTTAATAGAATCATTTGATGTTCAGTCCCTTTGTGCTCAGCTATTTAGATGTCCTACGAAGTTCATAGACAGAATCTGATCTTCAGAGCTTTACTGCAGTTCTGGCTGGAGCAGTCTGTGGAGCTGAACAATCTTAGCAATTTCGAGTTGTTGTGGTTGTAGACTTTTGAGGAAACTGCTATTGAGGAAGTCTGCAAGGCTGGATCATATGGGCCACTTATCTTCTTTGGTGTCTGATCTGTTTTCTGCTGAGGTTTCTGTTGTCCATTTGTCCCTGGATTCCTTGAATGGATGCTTTAAATCTCCTGGAAAGATAAGAACAGAGCCCCGCCCTAATCCTAACTCTAGGACAATTACCTTTTTGGGGGGGTAGTCAGGTAATATTTTTCCTGGAGCAAATTTGGTTTTTGATAATATATAAAGTATTACCTTTCAATCCAGATTAAAGTAGAAATTATTTTGATATTTTGGAGCTAAAAAAACGTTTAGTGTATATATATTTTGAGATCTCAAAGGACAATTTGTTTGAATTGCAGCCTGCCTTTTGTAAGTAGCTTTTAAACTTAAATTGTTCCAAATCCTATGTGCCTGTCTCTGCATTCTAAGTTTTGGGATCAAAGACATGTGGTTCCCAACTGATGGGATTAAAGATGTGCTCCTCCACCCCTGGATCAAAGTTTTTCTCTGTTTACAGCTTGTTTTGTGTCAGGATGACCTTGAGCTCTGAAATCTGCTTGTTTCTGTCTCTAGTGTATTGGGATTAAGGGTGTATTCTTCTCCAATGATGGGACTAAGGGTGTGCACCATCACCACCCTGTTTCTTGTAACTCTAGAATTTATAAGACAAATTACTCTATAGTGATCCTCCTGTCTCTGCTGGAGGTAAAGGCATGGGCTAACACCATGCATTATTGTACCTTAGCTCTAAGTTTTTTCAACTCTTGGAGGTTTGTAAAACCAGGTTGAACAGCTGTCACCTTTAATTTATTTACAGTGCTTTAAACCTGTTACCTGCTTTTTAATGCCAAACCATGGAAATATCCTATACCTCTACAAAAAAAAAAAAAAAAAAACTTTTAAGCTGCTATCAAGTTTGTGCAATCTCTGTGGCCACTTGCAGTCTAACATTCTAATCTGAAATTAAGGACATTTTCCTTTCATGCCAGTAAGGCAATTATACCTTTGGTAAATTATAGTTTGAAATTTTTACATTGTATTTTTATAATATTTTTAAGCTTATTAACTCTTTTCTTTAAAAAGTATTATTTATTTCTAGAACATAGTCTCCTCCCTCCCGTCCTCTCTCCTTCCCTCCCTCTCTCCTTCCCCCCACCCTTCCCTCCCTCCCTCCCTCCTTGTTCCTCTACTTGGTACTCTCCTTCTCCTCAGATGAGGTGGGCCCTCACATAAGATACTCCCTCAGATCTTGCGTCATGTGAAGGCCAAGAGCTTCCACTTGTACTGGAGCTTGATAAGGCACACCATCTAGGGTGTGGTGTTCCACTAACCTGCAGCAGATTCCATGACTCACTGGTGGGTAGAATTTTTCCTAGGATAGATATGCTAGGTTCCTATCTATTTGGGTGTGTGGGTTGTAGGATAGTTATCTTCTGATGTATGGTTAATATCCATTTATAAGGGAATACATACCATGTTTATCTTTCTGGGACTGCGTTAGCTCACTTAGGATGAGCTTTTCTAGTTCCATCCATTTGGTTTCGAATTACATGATTTCCTGGTTTCTGATAGCTGTGTAGTATTCCATTGTGTAAATGTACCACAGTT
>CAJQZJ010032828.1:251293-289786 GCA_907164525.1 Lophiomys imhausi
GTTGGAAGACTTCTAATGACTTCTTCTATTTCCTTAAGGGTTATAGGGCTGTTTAATTTGTTTACCTGTTCTTGATTTAACCTTGGTATGTGGAATCTATCAAGAAAATCATCCATTTCATTTAGATTTTCCAATTTTGTGGAGTACAAGTTTTTGAAGTAGGACCTAACGATTCTTTGGATTTCCTCAATGTCTGTTGTTATTTCCCCCTTTTCATTTCTGATTTTGTTGATTTGGTTATTTTCCCTCTGCCTTTTAGTTAATTTAGCTAAGGGCTTGTATATTTTGTTGATTTTCTCAAAGAACCAGCTCTTGGTTTTGTCGATTCTTTGTATTGTTCTTTTTGTTTCTAAGTTGTTGATTTCAGCCCCGAGTTTGATAATTTCCTCTTGTCTGCTCCTCTTGGGAGTGTTTGCTTCTTTTTGTTCTAGCTCTTTCATGTGTGCTTTTTGGTGGCTAGTATAGGAACTCTCCAGTTTCTTTTTGAAGGCACTTAGTGCTATAAACTTTCCTCTTAGCACTGCTTTCAGTGTGTCCCATAAGTTTGGGTATGTTGTGCCTTCATTTTCATTGAGTTCTAAGAAGACTTTAATTTCTTTTTTTTTATTTCTTCCCTGACCCAGAGGTCATTGAGGAGAGAGTTGTTCAGTTTCCATGTTTTTGCAGGCACTCTGTTGTTTTTGTTATTGTTGAAGCCTAGCTTTATTCCATGATGGTCTGATAAGTTACAAGGAGTGATTTCAATTTTCCTATATCTGTTGAGGCTTACTTTGTGACCAACTATATGGTCGATTTTGGAGAAGGTTCCATGAGGTGCCGAGAAGAAAGTGTATTCTTTTGTTTTGGGGTGAAATGTTCTGTAGATGTCAATTAGGTCCATTTGATTCATGACATCTGTGAGGTTCATTATTTCTCTGTTTGGTTTCTGCATTGTTGATCTGTCCAGTGGTGAGAGTGGTGTGTTGAAGTCTGCCACTATTAATGTGTGAGGTTCAATGTGGGATTTGAGCTTCAGTAGTGTTTCTTTAATGAATGTGGGTGGTCTTACATTTGGTTAACTGCTGAACCATCTCTCCAGGCTCAAACTGATATCAAATTTGATTCTTAAACTGATTGTTACAGATACAAATAATATAATCTAGATATATTTTTTTTCTTTTTTGTAGTGTTGGGATGTAACCAAGGTCCATGTACGCTCTGTAATGTAATCAACATCTCCAACCCATAACTATAGTTTTTAACATTTTTATTTAATCTGGATTGTTATTTTTTCTTATAGAGGTTTCTAAAGTTTGATCGTCATTTAAATAATTCCTCATCCAATACTTTTAAGAGACTTTTGATCAATTCTTAGAACAATGTTCATTTTAGAAAAATTCTTGGAAATACTCATTGGCTGATTTGAAAATTGTTCTGCAGGTCTTTTCCTATTAGGTAGAAACCTGAATGTTGGAGCTAATTGGGAAACTCATAGTTTATGAAGCATAACATTTAATCCCAGGTCAATTACCTGAGAGTGCTTTTTAAGTACTGGTTAAGCTCTTGAGGAAGGTTGGATATAAAAGCATAGATTTCTGGGTAGATTTACAAAAACTTAAATGCTTACAAGTATTTTTCATGAGTTGTTTTTTGCGACCAAATATGGAACAATAAAGAAAGTTAAGTGAATGTGTTCTGAAAATTTTACCACCTATTTAAAGATATATTTACAAAGTATACACTTGTGATTAATATTTCCCAGTCTTTTGTTGGGGATTTAATCTTGTTATAAGAACATATTTCCAGTGATATAGAAGTAGTCAAAATACTACTTTCTTATAGAAATATGTCAACTTTTACTATAATACTGCATAATATGCAACTCTGAACCCTAGCTCTGCCAATGATTTTGTGGGACAGCTAGACAGTTCACTTGATCCAATTTGTCTTCCCCAGGATCACTTGAGAATCTGTAGCCAGAGAGCAAATAAAATTATATTTAGCAGGATATTCTAACTAGTCTCATATTTTTCAGGCCCTCCATAGCTACAGTCTTCTTATTCTGCTAGCCAATCTTGAGTTCTCCACACAGAAACTTAATGTTCTGAGAAAGCAAGAAGGGGATAATCCCTAATTTGTAAATTTCCAATTTCCGAGGCAGCCTCTTGGATCAGACTTGCCACTGTTCAGTTCCCCAAAGCAAGACATAGCAATGATCATACCCACACCTCCTCAGAGAAAGAGTAGAAAAGCATCCCTCATTTTGCAATCTGAATCACCAGGCAAAAATGGGAACATTTTGTAGTGGTGCCCAAGTGTGATCTTTGGGACTTCAGGATAATTTTTTAAAGAATTATTTTTATTTTTAATTGTGTATGTGTGTGCTTTTATGTGAGCGCTAGTGTCAGTGGAGGCTAGAATATAAGATGCCCCTGGTGCTGGAGTTAAAGTAATTGTAAGTTGTTCAGTATGTGTTCTGGGAATAAAACTGACATCTTCTACAAGGGCAGCATATGCTCTTTACTGCTACGCCATCTCTCTAGCCAAATAGGAGACATTTAAAAATGAATTCTATCGGCCGGGCGGTGGTGCTGCACGCCTTTAATCCCAGCACTTGGGAGGCAGAGGCAGGCGGATCTCTGTGAATTCGAGGCCAGCCTGGTCTACAAAGCGAGTCCAGGACAGCCAGAGATGTTATATGGAGAAACCCTGTCTCGAAAAAAAAAAAAAAAAAAAATGAATTCTACATTTGAAAACCTATGTAACATTTTCTTATCCTTTAAGATTATTTCTTTAGCAATTATTTTTTAAATAGCATTTTTATTAATTCTTTGAAAATTTTGTACAGTGCATTTTGGTCATAACCACCTCCTCCCCCAACTCCACCCACATCCACTCCACCTTCCTGAACTATCCAACTTCTTGTTCTCCCCTCACCCTTATCAAGTCCAGTTTGCATTGACCAACTACTCTACTGTGATGAGAGGGGCCTTCCCTGGAATGTGCCAATATATCTGGCTGTAAACCATTAAAGAAAATTGATTTTTCTATCCCCATGAAGATAACAATTGTTAATAGTTCCTCTGTCAGTGCTGGGAGTCTGTGATCACCTCTCTCACTCATGTTGGGATTTTGCCTGGCTTGAGCTTACATGGGTCTTGTGTATGCTCTGACTACTGATAGGAATTCATGTGAACAACTTCTATATTATATCCACGAAGAAAATAGATTCTTCGAAGCCATTCTTTGAAGGCTTTTATGATCTTCCTGTTTTCTCTTCTGCAATAATCTCCAAGCCTTCAGGGCTGTAATATTGACATCCCATTTAGGCTTAGGAGTCTGAAATCTCTTCACATCCACCAGTTGCTGGTCTCTGCGTTAACTGCCATCTTCTGCAAGAAGACACTGGCAGGGTTGAGAGATAGGTTGATAGAAGTAATTTTAACAATGTGTTCATTTAGCAAATTAATGGTAGGCTCCCCACTATGGCCATTGACCTACCTAGCCACCAGTTCTTGGCCTCATTAACAGTGCCATGTATGTGTTTTACCTGGTGGAGTAGACATCAAATCCAATCAGAAAGTGGTTGGTTACCCCTAAAACATTTGTGTTACTATTGTACAAATGTGCATACCTTGCCAAGATGACCATTATTGTGGCTCTAAGGTTTCACAACTGGAAGACAATGACGATTAATTTTCTCCTGCAATAACATGCATAGCACCTTTCATCACTGTGAAAGTTAGCCAGTTAGAAATGAGGCTTCAGAACCATTTGTTGGACTGAAAGGGGAATCTGTTGGGGGGAAGAGGGTGGAAGGGTGGGACAGGAAGGGGGAATAGGGAAGGGTTTGTGACTGAGATGTAACTTAAAGAAAAAAAAGTATTTAATAAAAAAAAAAAAGAACACTGAAAAAAAAAAGAAATGAGGCTTCAAAAGTCAGTAACCACTTGATTTCTCCATGTTTGTGACCTAAGTAAGTGGTGTCTTCAGCAACAGGGTCTTTATGTCAAGTTCTAGAGGGTAACTAAAACACTAGCAATACCCTGTAATATTTAGGGTTCTATGGAACCCCACTGGCCCACAACTTAAATACTAGTAACCCATTCCTACTCCTGGGATTTTTGTCAGCTTATTATGTCCAATAGAGATATTGTTGTGCTGTTATAAAGTAATACCATTTAAACTATTTTATATATGTATATTATATATTGTAGGAAGCTCTACAGCAGTAGGTTTCCATATGGCTTTTGCAAAGACCTTTAGTGTTAGTGATCCCTCCACATATTCCATATATTCCTTCTTCTACCCACCCTCCCATCCCTGATTCCATTTAATTTTTCCTATTTATTAGTTCTGACTTAAGACATTTTATTAGTTCTTAGTTCTGTAGACATATACACTCAGAGATGCAACATCAAAGAGAGAGAAAAGGGAGAGAGAAAGAGAGGGCAAGGGTCAAAATAAAAAGGCATTCTACTCATAGGCAACAATATTTTTGTGACTCCACTTTAGTTCTTTTGAATGTAATTCTAAGTTAAATCTGAATCTATTCGTATTAAGTTTCTGCTAAGGTTGCATTTGCAGCTCCTGCATTTCTTTCTTCATATTTCTGTCACAAATTCCCCCTCCTTATCTTCGTCTTTCCTTGTCTCTGTCTGTCTGTCTGTCTGTCTTTCTTTTGGGTCTTGATATACAGCTCTGACTAATCTAATCTTATGAAATACTCATCCCCCTGAGTGCTAACATTATAGACTTGCATCACCACACCCAGTCTTTTGATTGCATTTCAAATACTTTAATTCATATTTTAAGGGATCTATCTTAGAGTTTCCAGCTATCACCTGCAGTTCTCTATTTGTTACCATAGAGAGAGGAATTTAGTGTTCCTACCCCTGTGGCCTTCAAATTTCTACCTGTACCACTCATCAAAATCAGCAATCCTTGAATTACTTTGATAGTGCTCAGTTATGTAGCATTTGCAATGTGATCTCTGTGCATAATAGTTATATGTCCATAATTCAGTGCTGCTGCTTGCTGAGCTCATAAATAGCATTAAAATTGTGATCATACAAAAATGAATAAAGTGCTTGAGCACACAAAGAAGTGAACCTCTGTCCCTTTCCTGAGTCCCCGAGAGTATTTCAATGTCAATATCAAATGTATTCAGGCGAATTCATTATCTGTTCAAGATGATAACACATTTAATGTTTTGGTTCAGATATATACCATGATTTTCTCTGCTTCGTTCTGAGTCTCTTAAAGAATTTTAATGCATTTATTTCACATTTCTATGAGAGAAGTGTTGAGGCTTTAGTACTTTCCTGAAAGCTTCCCTTTCCTTACCACACTACTACTCATTAGATGATGTGAAGTGTTCGTAGGCTGTATGCACAGTTACCTTCTTAGATCTCTCACGTTCCTCCTGGGTCAGTTCAGTCGCTTCCTAAAGGCTTTGATTTCCTTTTGATTATTTAGATCATAAAACATTAACTTTATAAGTACCCTTAGAAACTTTTATATGCTTTAATTTCTAAATTTTTCACCTTAAAATTTTGAAGACATCTTTAAAGATAAAAAGTAGGAGGAGATAGTAATAACACTAATTCTTTATATTATAATGTTTATTTATTACATCAAGTTACATTTTCATCATAGTGTCCTCTTCCCACCCCTCCAGGTTCCACTCTCTCACCCTCTCTTCCCTCTCCCACCCATCCCACTCCTCCGATGTAGAGTGTCCCTGCATATCAGCCCCTCTCACTTCAATAGTCATATGAGGGCTAAGAGCTTCCTTCCTCTTGCACTGGAGGTCTACAAGGTAGCACTTCTAGGACAAACTGTCCCTTTTATAGGTAACAAAGTCTATGTTCCTGATCTTTTTGGTGTGTTGGTTTTAGGATAGTTATCCTGTCCTATATGGCTAAAATCCAATTATAAGTGAGTAGATGCCATGTGCATCTTTCTGAGTCTGGATTAGCTCACTCAGGATGAGCTTTTCTACTTCCATCCACTGGGCTGAAAATTGCATGATTTTCTTGTTTCTGATAGCTGAGTAGTATTCCATTGTGTAAATGCACCACAGATTTTTTTTTTTTTTATCCATTAGTCAGTTAAGGGACATCTGTGTTGCTTCCAGTTTCTAGCTATTACAAATAAGGCTGCTATGGACATAGATGAGGATATGTCCTTGTGGTTTGGTGAAGAATCATTTGGGTGGATACCCAGAAGTAGTATGGCTGGGTATTGAGGTAGGGCTATTCCAAGTTTGCTAAGACATCATCAGACTGACTTCCATAGTGGTTGTACAAGTTTGCACTCCCACCAGCAATGTAGGAGTATTCCCCTTTCTCCACAACCTCACCAGCATGTGCTGTCATTTGAGTTTTTGATCTTAGCCATTCTTCAGGTGTGAGATAACACCCAAGAAAACAGAGGAAGCAAAAAACTCCACTGCAGCTAAACCAAAAGAAACACACAATCACCACCTATATCAAAATAACAGAAAATAACAACCTTTGGTCATTAATATCCATCAACATCAATGGACTCAACTCCCCAATAAAAAGACACAGGCTTAGAGAATGGATCTGTAAACAAGACCCATCATTCTTGTGCTTACAAGAACTGCATCTCACTAATAAATATAGATGCTACCTCAGAGTAAAGGGCTGGGAAAAGGTTTTCCAAGCAAATGGACTCAGGAAGCAAGCTGGAGTAGCCATCTTAATATCAAATAAAATAGACTTTCAACTGAAGTTAATCGAAAAAGATAGGAAAGGGCACTACATACTCATTAAAGGAAAAATTCATCAAGATGACTTCTCAATACTGAATATCTATGCCCCAAATATAAGGGCACCCACATTTGTAAAAGAAACTCTTCTAAAGCTTAAACCACACAACAATAACACTAATTATTAATCTTAACCTCAGAATACTCAATGAAGCTTTTGTTTATTTAAAATTTTTAACTAAATAGACTATGAGCACAGAAGTGGGCAAATTATAAATAATCACAAAATGATTATACACCAGTACCTCAGGTGAGCTCTTACATGGCAGGTCATTCTCATTAGCACCTGTTTCATATTTAGCATCATACTTGACTTCTAATGCCATTCAGGATTATTTTTGAAATGCACGCAAGAACAAAATATATTATTCTGACTTGCTGCTGTCGTACAAGATGCTCGTGAGATTTATGGATCTTGGTGATTATAGGGGTGAATTATATAACTGCTCAAGACTCATCCCATGGTATGAGAAAATGTGAGTTGCAAAATGTTCCCCATAGGACTACATGTTTGGACAGTGTCACTGTTTGGGAAGGCTGTGAAACTTTTAGGAAATGAAGCCTTTCTGGAGGAAGTGAGACACTCAGGGAAGAGGTAAGGGATTACAGTTTTATAGCTCATCTCCACTTCCGGGTCATTCTTTTATACCTGGATGTGAATGTAATGTGACCAAGTAATTTTCTGCTCCTGGCACCATATCTTCCCTGGCATGTCTTCCCCACAATGATGGATGGTACCCATCTAGACGTGTTAGTCAACTAAAATCCCCCTATCCTTTAAGTTGCTTGTATCTTGGCATTTTATCATAACAACTGAAAAGTAATTAAGACAGCAATGTATTCTTACTAATATTGGTACATATTTATTTCCATATTTGCTTATTATACTATTGTTTACATTTTCATTTGCTGTATATGCATTCACATTTTAATGTGTTTTATTTTACTTCTTGTAAAGGCATAGGGCATGATTATATTAATTTTCAGAATATTATCAAACCTTTTTCCAAAGCAGGCCTCTTGACTTCACTCTTTCCAGTAATGTATAAGGATTCTGATTGCTCTGAAGCTTCACCAACCTTTGGTCATTGACAGTATAATTATCTTTGGTTGCTATAACTAGTATATGGTTGCATTATGGATTTCCACATTTTTACTGAGCATCTGAAATGTCTGGTTAAGTCTTTTTGCCAATGTTCCCATTTGTTTATTTGTGTTTTTAAACTGGATTTTATGCATTCTTCATATATTTGATAAGAGACTTCAAAAGACATGTGCATGACAATTGTTTTATTATTTTTGTCTTTATATTCGTTTGAAGATATGTTTAGTGAATAGAAGTAGTTAATCTTCCCAGTCCTTCCTTTCACAGTTACAGCTTTCTGGACTCTCTTTAGTAAGTCATTGTCCACACATAGATCATCGAAATATCCTTTTTTTTTTTTAATTTACTAGAGGTTTGTTGTGTTGCCATTCACATTTTAATCTACAACACATGAAATTGATTTTTGTATGAGGTGAAGGAGAGATCAATATTAATAATATTTTCCATTTGGATGTATAGTGAATCCAGTATTATTTAATCAGAGAAAAGTTTCCTTTGTCTCTCTCTGGCTTGCAACATGATTTTGTCACAAATCATGAGTCTTGCTAGACTATTGTTTTCCATTGTTCTATCAGTAAGTACTAATGTCAAAACAGCCATTCCTTTTAACTTCTTGTTTTATAATTTTGTGCATACATACATATTATATGTTACTTTGAGCCTCCCTCTCCAGGTCTCTCAGGGATCATCTATTATACCCTCCCCCACTCTCCTTTCACGTCGTTTTTATTGTTGCAGCCCACACAACACTGAATTAGAGATGCCTACATGAATATAGGCAGACGGCTATTTAGTTACTTGAGCTATTATGACGGACAAGTGCCTGTAGCTATGATGCCCTTTCCCTTAGCAACCATCAGCTGCTAGTAGTTCTTCAGGTGGTGTAGGCTCTTATGTGCCTCTTTGTCATGCCTGATGGACTGCTAATAGGATCAATCCTGTGCAGACAGACACTACAGTGTGCAATCACACAGGGGCCAGAACCATACTGTGTCCTCAAGACATAATTCCTTCTCATCTTCTGACTCTTGTATTCTTTCCATGATGTAAGCTGAACCTAGGATGGTATATTAGTTACTTTTCTGTTGCTGTGCAAGGACACCCTGACAAAAGAGCAAGCTGTGGAAGAAAGGATTGATTCTGGCTCACGTCTCCAAAAGCAAAAATATGTATCAGGGACTGGAAAGCATAGGAGCAGGAGGGCAAGTTTGACTTGCCAGTGAGAAGGTGGGGCAAGAAGCAGAAGTCAGACCAGGCTATAAAACTTCAGAGTCCACCCCCAGTGACATGCTTCCTCCAGCAATACCTCTTGATCTGAATCCCAGGTGGGAATTTCTCTACACACCATTAGTAGGAAATCACCCAAACTTTCCTTTAGCTCGGTTTCAAGTCTGCCATTTATCTTTAAGGAAAAGTGTTGTGTTGTATAGCACAGTCAGAACCTGGAAGGTAAGATAGCTGGTTCTCTCATAATATGGCACACTTGCTATGGAAAACAGGCTGGCAGCAGTTACTCAAAAAAAAAAAAAAGAAGAAGAAGAAGAAGAAAGAAAAAAGGTATCCCATGACTCATCAATTCCACTCCTAGATGTTTACTCCAAAGTAAGGAAACCAAATTTTTACATAAAAATTTGTATATGGGTGTTCATAATAGTATTAAACATGATAGCCAAAACATGCCCACCAATTGATTAATAACAAAAAAATGTGGTATATCCATATAATGAATATTACTCAGCCATAAAAAGAAATAGGATCCTGATTCATGCTATGGCCACAGGAACCTTGAAGTCATTGTAAAGAAATGAAAAACTCCAGTCACAGGACATTATATCTATGGTTGCTTTCATGTAAGATGTCCAGGATGGTTAAATCCTTGGAGCCAGAAAAGGGTGACAATAGTGACCATTTAGTGGTTATGAGGTTTCTTTGGGGGGTGATGAAAAGGTCTCACTTAGTAGTAATGATTGTACCACTTATTGAATATGCTAAAACTTTTGAACTTTATACTTTAAAAGAGTAGATTTGTGACTTGAGGTGTGTAGCATAATCATATATATATGAGTGGACGGACAGAGGATAATTGGATATCTAGACACATAAAACAAACATAGTAAAACGTTGTTTTTGAAATCTGGGTTGTTGCTGCAAAGATGGTCATTGTACAATTAAGCTTTTCTGTGGTTTTGCAACTCTATAAAATGCTAAAAAAATTACCAATGATGCAATTTTTAAGATAATTCTAAAGACATATATTACAGACTTCATTTTAAAATAAAATGCAAAGGATAGATAGGTGATAGATGGACAGCAGCTAGATAGAGATGTCATACATCTGTAACTTGGCAAGTTAGCTTCAATAGCAAAGGTATGAGCATCCTGAAGAATAGTCAAGGTGTGGACATTCTGAAGAACAACCAAGGTATAAGCATCATGGGAAAGAGTTTGAAAAGCAAATGCACCAAGCGAGTGAGTGGAAGCCTTGTGTCCTACACTCTGACCTCTGAGATTACAATATATTGTTTTTGCTATACTCTGTTGGCATGGTATATTCCTGCCTAATATCCAAGGACTATAGATATCCATCTTCCCATGGGAGGATTGAAAATCATAAAAGAGAACACAAGATGGATATCTTTGTTGTTAATTGTAGAAAATAAAATCTGTCATCACCATCATGTATCTGAAATGAAAGAGAATTGGTTTAGGTATCTAGAATTTTTCAAACTGACTATCATCACATATTTTACTTTTCTGGATATTTTCTGCTGATATATATGGTGCATGATTGTAATGGTGATTTTATATCCAGGGACAACTAATTTCAATTCTGAAGATTCCTTTACCTTTTCTACTCAAACAAAACAATCCACTCATGCCTCCATGGTGTAGATCTATTTCTCTTTTCCTAACTTGAACAATGTTTATGTGCTTGCTTCCTCCTTTCCCTGCCTGTACATGAAAAGAACCTGTCTCACAAAACTAGAGATACACAGTCATATTAGATTTTTCTGATCCTTTTCTAAATCCTAAGGTCTATCTACTTCCTCTTGTAACCATCAAGTTCACAATAAGAAAGCTTCTTGTCATTCTAATTTATTAACAATTGTCATGATAACATTTTATCACAACTAATAAAGGAACAAATTTTACAAGCTACTTTTCTGCATATACTGAGGTGTTATTATATATCTTATGTCATATCCAATCAAAGCATTAAAACAACATAATTGATTTTAAGTGTTTAAACAATCATGAGTTCCTGGAATAAAGCAACTTGATCATGATACTGTCCATATTTTTATTACAATCAATTTGAACCCCATGGTTAGATTTTTTTGTATGATATTTAGGTTTTTACTTTAATATTCATAAAAATGAATATTAAGAAATTATCTTTACAGAAATTATTTTTCAAGTGACTTTGTAAGAAATACAACAGTTCTGGTTTCTCTATATCCTCATGAATATTCTCCCCTGCCAATAATGGACAATATCTGCTCTTGATGGTGTGGGTCACTGTGTTTTGTTCAATGTTTGCCTGGCAATTAGGCAATTTGTGATACTAAGAATGCATTCATAGACCTGTAGCCTTTGTCTATCTTTGTATATTCTAATTCTTCTGACAAATTTTTAAATAAGATTCTTACATAATATTTCTATGAATGTACCAGAATCCCTTGTGATTCTGAGACAGTCTCCCCTTAATAGATACATCTCTCAAGCACTCTCTCATATATATTTGCCTTGTCACTTTTTCTGCTTCCTTCTCATGGTAGAAATCTTATATGTGGAAACCTATTTCTGATTTTTGTTACTTGTGTCTTAAGGACCATCAAATCACTCACAAAATACCAGGAAACTTGTATCCTACTTTCTTTGAGAAACTTTATTTTCCACAAGTTCCTAGAACTTCAGGCTTTTGAAGTTGCAGGTGATACATTGAAACTGTTGATTTTAGTTGATTTCTGTGTGGTGTGGGAAGATCAAATGACTTTACTCTTTTGGATGGGCCTGTACAGCATTTTGAGCACTTGTTGAAGCTGAACTGGCTGCTTTGCCTTGTGGCTACGCTACTGAGATCTGACCATAATGGTATGGCTGGTTTGGTGTTCATTTTTTTTTTCTGTGCCTGGTCTACAGTTCTGTTTTTTCTGATACCATATCATTTTAACTACTGAAGCTTTAAAATATTTTCTGAATTCAAGTAGTGTAACACCCCTAGCTTTCTCCTTTGTTCCTGAGAATTGCTTATTTAGGGTCCTTTGTTTCAAACAAACTTTACAATTTAGTTTTGTATTCCATATAAGTAATACAAACTACAACACCAGGTATGGGGCTTGACATACCAATTTAGATTTAGGATATATTATGAATTGTAGGGCTTTCATTGTGCATCCAGCATGTTTTGTTGCTATAGAAACATGTTGGCTTGGTTATGGAAATGTTTTAAATACATTACTACCACCATTTATATTAAATTAGTACATCTTTGAATTGTATTATGTTATAGTATCTTACTTTAGACTTAGTATTTGAGTTAATGAGCTAAGTTCCTTACAAATTACTTAAATAAATGTATTTGGCTTGGGATTAAGACAGAACTTCTAAAAATATGAAATTGCCTGAAACATTATTTCTGACATTAGAAGGATATACTTTTGTTAAGAGGTATTCTCGGCAATTGTAATTATAAAATAAAAATATCAATTAATTCTGAAAAATGCTGAAGATTCTATGTCCTGCAGTATTAAATTTCAAGCAAGATTTGATTTTTTATGTGAAAACAAACCAGCACATCATCTTTAATAACTGGTAAAATCATCTGTACCAAAGAAATTTTCAAATAATTTTTTTTATAAATACTTTATTTTTTTTTCTTCAAGTTACATCTCAGTCACAAACCCCTCCCTATCCCACCCTTCCACCCTCTTTCCCCCAGAAGTTTCCCCTTTCAGTCCAACAGATGGTTCCTTCTCTTATAACAGTAAATACTATACAAAACAACAGATATAAATGTGCCACATTTATGAGAGTTAAATGGCCCAGTATACCTTCCCAATGTCCAGTTTATACATATTTGGCCCCTGACTTTAACATTCTACTATCTAACCATCTCCATGAGTTTAAAGGTCTATATCTGACTCAACATTCATACTAACTTGCAACACACTTTTAAGAGTATCTTCTTAGATCTATAACACCCTCTTGATTCCTAAACAACTCAAAATTTAACTATGAGACTCTAGCTGTCTATTCTTCAACCACCTCAGAGACCTGAGAGGGATAAATATATCTGCTTATATAGGAAGTGCAGGGCCTGCAGCTTCCAAAACTAAGAAAGGACATACCAATGACTGCCTGGACAGTTCCCATTTTCTCTCCATACATTCAATAATTTTTAATAATCTGTTCTAAGTAAATATCTGGTTTGTATATTTATTTGATATACCTACATCCTTAGAATCAGGTAAAAGTAGTATCCTAAGTGGAAAGGGGTTAAGAAACCCTCCAGTATTTAGAGGACTCTGTGTGTAAATTTTCACCAACTACTTTGTTTATTCCCATGTGTTATATTATTTTTGTGTCTATTAGAATGTGAATGATGTTTTAATTTCCTTTGGGGGATAAGTCATTGTTAGCATAAAAAAATACAATTTAATTTTTTATGTTGGTTTTGTGTGAAAAACTATACTGAACTCCTTTAGTAATGACAACCTGCTTACATATTTGTTTCTGTTTTCTTTTCTTATTTCCTATTACCTGAGGCCTTTAAAATCCAGAGACTCACAGAATCTAAGCATATACTCTGATAGTGAGCTATACTCACAGCCCCTATGTTAAGAAAATGTTTTCTAACTCCCCCTGTTGATTCCTTAATTTACCCATTGACTGACAAAGAGTGTGTTATTTAATTTTCATGTGTAGATTTTCTAGTTTCAGAAATTTGTACCCTAAAACATACATATTTGTTGTGATCCCAAGCTCCTTAAATTCATTAGATATTGACATATGATCTCTCCATGATCCTGATCCCTATGAGGTAAGGCGAAAACATATGCCATCATGGAGTGGAGGCTCTGTGTATGTCTGTCAACTTGGTTGCTGACAAGTGTTGTGTTTCAGACAGTGTTTCCCAGTTGCTGATGCTGTTTTAATAATCTGTGGCTCCCTTAGGAGTTGAGGCCTAGCAGGGAGGAGAAGGGTACCAGCTCCTAGCCTGGCCCTGTTTTTTGTCATGCTGTCTGGGCTTGCTGGTCCCCCATGATGTTTAACAGCCTTGCCGTAGTCCCCTGCCCCCCTCTCCCTGACCACAAGCTCTATTAAACTTATCAAGTCTTTTCTGATACAATAGACTAAAGCTTCTAAAACTCAGGGACAGGTGTTATGCTTACAAAGATGGGGAAGTTACTAACACAATGAAGATTTACTCCAACTTTTTCTTTATGTATATGTTACATATAAAGGAATGTTATTAAAGCTTCAGAAACAAAGATAATTCTAGCTTTCTCTGCAACATAGGAAAACATCATTCTAAGTAATATGGGACACATAAAAAAATCTGATGATCCAATTTACATGTGAAATTTTAGAAAGATCATATATGTATATATATATATATATATATATCAGAATAAATAGGTTTATTGGGCTTGGGTTGGAGAAAAGAAAACAGAATATAGGCCAAGAGATACAAAATAACAAACACTCAAGAGTTGGAACATCAAATGTACAACGAGAAGGTTACATATTTAATAAGAGTGTACTATTCAAAATTTTGCTAAATGCTTACATTTAATCTACTCCTATCACAGGAAAGAAAATACATAAGTGTGGGATGATGAAAATGGCAATTAGTTCCACTATAGTAATCATTTTTCTATTTATGTTTACAGTTTACAACATCAATGTTGTACATCTTTAAATCCACACAATAGATCGTGTGTTTTTAAAGAGAAAAATTCTGTTCCCACAAATACAGCAGCCTCTGAGATACTTGATGAGTGAGAAACTGTTTTGTTCCTCTTATATCATTCCATGTTACTCCAAGTCTTCCGGACTTTTAGTTCTTTCTCCTGGTAATTGCTACTCCTCTCTGAAAGTAACTAATATCCAATTATTTTTTGTAGAAGGTCTGTGTGGATGACATCCGCATCAGGCTTGCGTGGAGTCAGGCCTTCCTAACCTCCATAGTGTAGAGGAATAATGCAAACCCATATGTATGACAAGAGGATGGACAGTTGGTATGTGCTTCTTACAGCTCTTCTCAACAGGTGACTAAGGTAGCTGTGCCCTTATTCCAAATGCCATGCATCCTTTCTGGTTCTATTCTGGGACTGAATCGCACAGCTGAACTAAAAGATGATTGAAGAAGTCAGGAGCTACTGTTCCATGGACTGTTTAGCAAGGGGTCTGTCACACTCACATTTTCAGTTGCTCTCACAGTCAGATTCACAGGACACAGTATAGACACACTTGGGTGTTAACTTCTGGACTCACTCAGATCAACAACTGTAGTCAGACTTACAGGATTGCAACTATAATCCCAGCAGCAGGGAGGCTGAGGAAAGAGGATAGAAAGTGCAAGGAGAGCCTGAAATGCAATGCAAGACTGTCCAACAAACCCCATCAAACAACAATAGAAGCAAATTGTCAATTACAGCTACCCTTGTCCTTCCAAAATCTGTTGGGATCTTCATTCTGTTGTTAATTCTATCATCTCCTGTTCTCATTCCTTCTTGCTGTTTCAATGGTTTCTCTTGGTCTTGGTTATTTATTTCATTCTTTTGAGACAGGTAAGTTAAAATATTTTATACTACAAAATTATTAAATTTAAATTTACAAAGTTTAACTTAAATATTATTACTTATTGATGTTATATTAAGAGCTAGACAGTGTTAAGTGACTTTAGAGATTATTTTGACTTCACACAAAGAGATGCAAATATACAAGCATACACGCCTTAGGGGAAGGAAACACAAAAGTATTAAAGAAAGTGTACCTCCTCCATTGTGATTACTTATTATTGGAATAAGTCATTCCAATAAATCCCCTTTAGATAAATAGATGATATTTAGAGGATAGTTAGATGGACAGACTGACAGCCAGACAGCCAGACAGACAACCAGACAGACAGATGATAGATAAGTAGGTAGATAAAGATATATAATCTCTCCATATATATGTGTATATAGAGAGAGAAAGAGAGAACTTTATTCTGTAAGTTCTGTTTGTCACTCTAGAGATCTCTGACTAATACAAGTTTTCTTATTTTAATGAAATTAATCAGAAATATGATGAAAGAAGTTTTAAAATTTGCAGATGCTATCAGTGAACTTCAGTGAAAAGAAAAAAACCATTTGCTGAAGTCCATATCTGTTAAAATTATTATTTTATCTGTTCTGGGATCTAAACACCAGTATTTACCAACATCTCTTGGAAGTAGCATTTTCATTTAACCAAGAATGATATTCACTGTCTACATTAGGCCGCTTCTATATATGACAAAATAATTGATACAATGGTTTCAGAGCTTTCATTACATGCTCACATAATCTTGTTCTTTTGGATTGTTCTACCACATCATCAATGTGTTCAGGTTGGAAGAAATGGTGGTGGGATACTGTTTATGTTATATATCTCATAGCAGCTGAGAATCAGAGACAGACAGACAGACAGACAGACAGACAGATAAATAGATAGATAGATAGATAGATAGATAGATAGATAGATAGATAGATAGATAGATAGATAAGAGGGAAGATTGGACCTTAGTATGTCCCTCAAAGTCACACCCCAGTGACATAACTTTCACTAGACCCATCTTCTAAAGGCCACTTTCAATAGGGCCATTAGAGGGGAACAGGATTTCAACATAAAGCCTTTTGGAGAACATTTGCAATTCAAACAATACTAATTTTCCTCATTTTCTGAATTAGAATTATCTGAAAAATAAACTCCTAGAGTCATTCTTTTCTTTCTAGTTTGTCAATCCAACAAATAGTTATGAACTATTTATTTGTTACTTGGTGGTAGGTCTAGAGATATGTTTAATGTGAGGTGATCCCATATAGTCACTTTACTCATCAATCATACAGTCCAGAGTAGAAGAAAACAAAACTTTTTAATTCAATTCTAGCTTTAAATTTTTTATTAGTTCTTTGAGAATTTCATACAATGTGTTTTGATTAGATTAACTCACGCCCACACCATGATCTCTACTCACACAACTTTGTTTCTTTCTTTAAAGAAAAATCAAGGCCAATTTGTGGCACCTATACATTCTTCGATATGTGACCTTCCACTTGAGCACAGTAAACTCGCTAAAGGCTATGTTCTTCAAGAAAACTGAGTCTCCTTCTCCTAGGAGCTGTCAATTGCCAGTAGCTCCTCACCACCCATCTTCTTGCTGGCATTTAGGCTGGCATGAGCCAACACAGGTCTTGGCATGCTGTCACAACGCCTATGAGTTCATACATGCAAGTTCTCTGCTCTTGCTTGAAGTTACTGTTTCTTGTAGTTATCCACTGCCTCTGACTGTTACACACTTGTCACGTCATCTTCTGCCACGATCCCTGAGCCTTAGGATGAGGGAGTATGATATAGATGTCTTATTTAGGGCTCTGCTTTCTGCAGTTTCTTATTCTTTGCACTTTAATCAGCTGTAGGTCTCTCTGTTGGCTGCCATCTACTGCAAACAGAAGCTTCTCTAGGGAAGGTTGAGCGATGTTAACCATAAGTTGGTAGAGGTCTGTTTAATATTATATCCTTTTACTATAAACATAGCAGTGGGCTATCCCCTATGCCCTACGGTTTGTCTAGCCATTGGTTTCTGGTCTAGTAGTGGTACCAAGTCTGGATTTCATGTTATGAAACAGCCTTAAACCCTGGTTATTCCCATGACATTCATGCTGTTATTGCACCAGTGGGCATGTCTTGCCAGACTTGGTTGTTTTTGTAGCTCACAGAGTTCACAGCTGGGTAAGATTAATGATTACATTTCTTCCATGGTAACATACATAGCAGCATGGACGCTAAGCAGTTACACATTTTTAAAAACATTGTATGCATTCCTGAAGATAGAGTAAGAGTCATGTTCACACATATAAAAAATTTCATGGTAGAAAAAAACAGACTTGTTTTATTTTTACAACCTTACGATGTTTCACTCATGTGATGTCCAATCAATTACTTTAGTTTAAACCAAAAAAACCCTATTTAGAGAAGATAAATTTGCCTTAAGTGACCTCAATCAGTGCTCAGCTAGCTATGTATAAAGGTTACTTCATTAATGCAGAAGACAAAGTGAGGAAATAATTTAACTCCGGTTAAATCATTATTCTTGGTAAAAACAAAAAAACAAAACAAAACAAAACCAAAAAAAAAAAAAAAAAACACCAGGATGGCCAGTGATGGATGCCACAGTAAACAAGCCTTTGACAAGGGTCTGAGGAAGATAAATACTAAATAATTGTTGACACATAGGAATGTGAAAAACCTCTGCATGGTGTTACAAAGCAGAGGTGCATGGTCCATAGAGGGATTTGACTTAGGGTGAGGGCAGAAGAATGCCAGTTGCAAGGAAGTGTAGAACACACAATGCTCAGTGGTTCTCTACTTTGCACGAGCTGGGATACAGTAGTGACCTTTTGAAGTGCTGATTCAGCCTAGACACCAAACTGAAATTCCTAAATTAATGTATTCAAGGTGGATCTAGGTATGCCCAGGTCATCTGAAAGTCCAACCCAACAGAAAATAGTATTGTGGGAGATTTTAAAAGTATTCAGTGTAACATATTATGGTTAATAATACAAGGCAAGAGTGGAACATGATTCTTCAGGATTTTCTATAGCTACAAACGTGTGACAGACACTGTGAATTTGACTTGTTCTCTCGTGGTCTCTACTTTGCAATATAATTTCAAACACTTCACCTTTCTCTAAAGTTAGCCATGTGTCTAAAGCAATCCTAGATATAAATTAAAAGAGACTCCAGTAAAATCCATAGGACCATCTCAGGTTAAAAGCTAAAGGAATTTTGAACTCGTTCTTATAACCCTTCAAACCCATGCCACACTGAGCTCCCACCCAAGTTGAAACATCTGTAAATTCCATTGTAAAGGAATAAAGGGGAGTTCCCTATAACAAAGGAAGAGAGCCTGATCAGCTTCACAGTATTTTCTTTTGCCACACTCATCTCAACAAATTATTGAAGATATGAAAAGAGCTCATAAATCGTGGCAGGACAAGTTTTTCTAATGATATTTTTATATCAGCCTAAAAATTAACACACAACATAAAAAATGAAGGTGATTGATTTGAGACAATGCTCCAAAATCAACTTTTGGCAGAAAAACAGCTAACTGTTCATAAATTACTAAATAAGACAGATTTATACTGCACTCTGAGGCACTGTCCCATCTACTATAGCTTCAGTCAAGCCATCCAGTAGCTGCTTCTCTGACACCTGACATGCTCTCCTTAGGGCCTTTGCACTCTGTTGCTTGTCTGATATCTCCTTCTGTCTTTCCCCATGATCTACTTCTCTATCTCCTTTAGTCACCCAATCAGAGATTCCCCTGGTTAATCAATTCCTAATACTGTCATGATTCTCTATACACTCAAATTTGTCTGTTCTGTTTAATTTATTACATGTTAGGAAAATATGTATTTCTGTGTCCTGGCTGTCACATGATGTACTCCCAACTTGTAAACATGGTATTTTCAGTAGCTGTATCAGATTTGCTTCCTAATTAGTCCTTACTGCCTGCAATGGTGCCTGGCAGATATTTAGTGCTCCAGATACTTGCTGGGTCTGATACATCAACATAGATAGTACGAGAAGAAACAGACATACTAACCAAAATAAACAGATGCTCTTTGGAGCAGGTGAATGCTCCTTAGAAGTTCCACTAGGCAAGTAAAATAATATACAAATGAATTCCAAATGGAAGTTGTAATACATTTCATAGCAAGCTATTTTCTTCATAGTTGGTGATTAAATTTTACAGAATTTCAACCTTCATTGAAAATTGCTGATTAATAGATGTGGTCACTAGAATAAAAGTTAAATTAGCTTTTACGAGGTATATTCCATTAAATTTCACAGCCATTTTACTTCATTAAAGCAAATAAAACTGTGATTTGAAGCTGAACTCTCTCCCATCTTTCTATCAAATCTGTGAAATAGATGTTGATTTATATTATGTAACAAAGAGATCCATACAATGTTCTCCATTAAAAGTGGTATACAAGCTGTACTCAAAAGCATGAGAAATATCAGTGTGAATAAATATGTTCTGTTTCTGTTCTCATTTTCTCAGTTTCCAACTATGTTGATACTGTGCAATAATCCAATGAAATCATAGATTTCAGAGCAATAACATCTGGAGTCCCTGCTTTGGATGACCCAAAAATTTCTAATTTATTGCCCCATAGAAACTATGCATGGACATTTGTCTATAGAAGTAGAGTAAGCATACTGTATTAGTTTGAATGTAATTGGCCCTCATAGGCCCATAGAGAGTAGCACTATTAGGAGCTGTGGCCTTGTTGGAGTAGGTGTGGCCTTATGGGAGGAAGTGTGTCACTGTGGAAAAGGGCTTTGAGGTTATATTTGCTCAAGTCTGGCCAATGTGGCACAGTCCCCTTCTGCTGCCTTCAGATTGATATGTAGAGCTCTCTACCTCTCCAGCACCAATATCTTCCTACATTCTGCCATACTTTCCACCATGATAATGGACTAAACCTCTGAAACTGTAAGCCAGCCCAATTAAATGTTATTTCTTGTAAGTGTTTCCTTAGTCATGATATCTCTTCACAGCAATGGAAACCCTAACTAAGACATACACTTGTACTTTTTTTTTTCAGAATCATTACTTAGATGCAACATTTGTTACCTAGAAAAAAGTGATGGTAGTACTCTTCAAAGTTGAGTGTGCACCAGGAACAATGGGAAGGTTTATTGAAAATATAGATGAGCCTCATTCCCAGATATGTTCACTCAGAAAATATGGAACAGATATAGGAAATGTGTATTTCTTGTACACTCTTGGAGATGTCAATCAATGGTCATAGTTTTCGACCACTGTTATGGTAAAGCTTGTCAACTGAGTTCGGAAAGTGCCATTGCCTTCTCTAACAGCCTGGTCCACTTGAAGAAAACCCACAAAGTAGAGCCATCAAACTAAGACTGGGCTGTGTATCTCACTGATTGTGGTATGTTGCATCCAGAGATAGATCTCAGTGGGTAATAGTGTTTACATAATTTTATGTGATGTTGAAATTGACTTCCTAATGCTTTGTTGAAGATTCTCCTATATGCAATCACTGGGGATTTGGATGGTCATTTTCTGTAGTTTCTTGGTTTTGGTTTGGTATCAGTGTACTGCTGGCCTCTTAAAATGAGGTTGGAAATGTCCTTCATAAATGATCTTTGGGAAAGATTAGGGGTTGACATTGATTCATCCAGTGTCTGTTAGAATTCACTGAGGGAGCTATCTAGTACTAGATTTATTCTGGTTTTGATAACTAATCTCAATAGTTATATGTCTCTTCAAATTTCCTATTTCAGTCTTGGCATTTGTATGTTTCTATGAACTTACCATATTTTTCCTGATTTTTTTTTCAATTGGTTGACATAACCATTTATAGGAGCCTGTAGGGCCCCTATTTCAATGCTATCAAATAAAATTTTCTCTCCTTTTTTATTTTTTCTTTTTTGTGTAAATATTTTTTAATGTTTATTTATTACTTCAAGTTACTTATCCATCACAGTGCCCTCTTTCCACCCATCCCGGTTCCACCCTCTCACCCTCTCCTCCCTCTCCCACCCATCCCACTACACTGATGTGGAGTGTCCCTACATATCAGCCCCTCTCAGTTCAGTGGTCATAGGAGGGCTAAGAGCTTCCTCTTGCACTGGGGACATACATGGAAGCACCCTTAGGGGTAAAGTAACATAGTTTATATTCCTGATCCTTTTGGTGTGTTGGTTGTAGGAAAGTTACCCTGTGTTATACAGCTAAAATCCAGAAAACAGATCAGACACCAAAGAAGACAAGTAGCCCAGACGATCCAGCCTTGAAGACTTCCTCAATAGCTGTTTCCTCAAAAGTCTACAACCACAATAATTCAAAATCACCAAGATTGTTCAGCTCCACAGACTGCTCCAGCCAGAACTCCAGTAAAGCCCTGAAGTTCAGCTTCTGTCTACGAACTTCTTAGGACATTTAAATAGCTGAACACAAAAGGACTGAACATCAAATGATTCTATTAATATTTTTAACCATTTTTCCATTCTTATTTGGGCCCCAAAAAGGTTTACTACGTCCCAAATCAGCAGGAAGTTATTTTAAGAGAGCGACGTCCCATCCCCAGAAGGTGGGAGGGTGTTTCCCCCCTTTGGTCATTTGATGGATAATAGAAAATCTTCTTATTTAAGGGAAGAGACTACAAGCTGTTAAATGGTCTTGTTAAATGGATTTTGGAGGTTAGACCCAGGGACTTCTCTCTTTTTCTTTCCTGTATCCTTCTTTCTCTCCTATGTAGGAATGAACAGACTTGAGAAAAAAATGGGACATAGACATATTATAGGAAAGATCAAGAACAAAGGACAGATTATTGAATATGCCCTTATACCCTTGTATATTGATACAAAATTAATATTACATTTGGCTAAATTTGTATTGAGCTTTGTATATTAATGCAAACTTAAGATTGTATTGGGCTACATCGGTATTGATCTTTGTATATGGATACAAAATTAAGATTATATTTGGCCACAATGATATTAACCCTTGTATATTGATGCAAAATTAAGATTGTATTGGGCTACATAGGTATTGATCTTTGTATATTGATACAAAATTAAGATTATATTTGGCCACATTGGTACTGATCTTTGTATATTGATACAGAATTAAGGGTAATGCTTTTTAAAGGTATTGTACCTAGTAATGCTTAAAAATGCAATGTGAAGTTTCAGCCTTTTGCTACAAACTTTCATAAATTGTTTAGATTAATTAAGAAATGCAAACTAATAGTCATGCAAGCTTGTCATTTTGTTAGGTACTATGACAGTCTATCACAGTTATTTTCTAAGCTAATCAGAAATCAAGTTGCATACAACATATCACTATTTTCATTGACTTTTTAAATCTTTCTTGTCTTCATTTCATTTATTTGTATATGTGTGTGTGTTGTGCTTCACTCTGCTAAATTTGTGTATATTTCTTTTCTAAATCTTGATGTGCAGTGTTCAGCTAAAATCTTTTTTTAATGCAAACATGCATCATCACAATAGCATTGCCTTTTAGTAATGGCATTGCTGCATCTCCTCAGCCTGGACATGATGCATTTTGTTTCAATATGTTGTCCACTTTTCTTTTTTATTTCTTTTTTGACTATTTATTCAAGAGCCTGTTGATTAATTGTCATATAATTGTAATTTCTCTGGTTTTCTTTCTGATATTGATTTCCTGTTCATTCCACTGTGATCAGAAAAGTACTTATCACTTTTTCAATCTTTTAAATCTTGTAGGGCTTGAATTCTGTTGGACTGAGTTGTATCCTGAAGAATGTTCTGTGTGTCCTTGAGAAGACTGCATATGCTGCTTCTGAGTAGAATGTTTAGTATACATCTGTTAGGCCCATTTGGTAAAATGTTGTTCACATCTGCTGTTATTTATTGATTTTGAACTGCATGTTATTTCCATTACCAAAAGTAAAGTATTGAACTCTCCTACTATAATTGTATTGCTATATATTTCTTTTTTCAGTTAGATTAACATTGACTATAAATATCATGTTATTCTGATGTTGGGTATACTTGTATTTTTACAGTTGTTATATCTTCTATCTATACTGACCATCTTACTAAATAACATTTTCTGTGTCTCTTGTGATAATTCTTGACTTAAGATCTATTTTATAAGATATATTTAAAGCCATCTATATTTTCCTTTGCTTAGTAATTACATTGGATATCCTTTTCTAATGTATGAATAACCACTTTATATTTAAGGGGATTAGAACCTGCAATCAAAATTCATAGAGCAGGTAATTACATAAAAGCCAATTGATATTGTCTGAACAGGTTCACTTTGGATTAAAACAGCACATTTAAAAGTAAATTGCCAATTTTATTACATGTCTAAAATTTGAAAGGAAATATATCAGCACTCATATAGTACTAAAAATTTGTTAAAATTATATTTTAAACAAATCTTAATCTCATCTTTTCCATTCCCTTCTCTCACCCTTTTTTCTTATACTTAGTTGATATTTGTTGCTTGTATTTCTGTAAACAAATGATGTCTTTGGTTTTATCAGTTTTCAAAAATAATAGCACTTTCTATGACCTTTGTCAACTTGCCTTTTTGAATGAACATGTCACATGTCATTTTAGAAATGACTGGCCAAAAAAAAGTTAATGAAATGATTCTTAATGATATTCTGCTATACTCATAGACCAGAACCTAGTTCAATCAACAGAGTGCTTCCATCCAACATCTGATAGAGCAAATGCAGAGACCTACACCCAAATATTAGGTAATATTGGGGAATCCCATGGAAGAGTGGGAGGAAGAATTGTAAGAAACAGAGTGGTTGAGGATACCAGGAGAATATGGCCAACAGAATCTACTAAACAGGACTATTAGAGGCTCAGAGACTGAAGCAACAATCATAGAGCCTATATGAGTCTGATGTAAGTCCTCTGCATATATGTTATGGTTGTGTAGTTTGGCATTCTTGTGGGACTCCTAACAGTGGGAGTGGAGTGGTGCCTCTGACTCTTTCATCTGCTCTTGGGACCCTTTTTTTCTGATCACATTGTGTTATTCAACCATGATATGAGGGTTTGTACCTAGTCTTATTGTAACTTCATACATCATGTTCAGTTGATAACCCTGGGAGGTCTGGTCTTTTCTGAAGGGAACTGGAGGAGGTATGGATTTGGGGGAGAGGGGATGTGCAGGAAGAAACTAGGAGGTGAAACTGTGGTAAGGATGTAGCATAGTTAGATAGTTCTGCTTTCTTCTTGTAAGACTGAATGCTCTTGCATCACTGATACTACTAACATAATATGTTGTCCACTGGAAGGACAAAATAGACACATATTAAAACTATGTGGATCAGAGTCCAAATGTCTCAGGAGCCATCCAAAACAGAGTCCAGAGTCAAAACCCAATCCCATGACTATTTGGACTTTTGGATTCATATATCAACAACAGGTCCATAAATGAGCCTCTCTTTTTTTGTGTGTGTGTGTGATTTTTTTATATAAGTACTTTATTTTTTTTCTTCAAGTTACATCTCAGTCACAAACCCTTCCCTATTCCCCCTTCCTGTCCCACCCTTCCCCCCTATTCTCCCCTAACAGCTTCCCTTTTCAATCCAACAAATGTTTCTTTCTCTTATAACAGTAAATTCTATACAAAACAGCAGAAATAACTATGCCACATTTATGAGAGTTAAATGGCCCAGTATAACTTCCCAATGTCCAGTTCATACATATTTGGCCCCTGACTTTAACCTTCTACCTTCTAACCATCTCCATGAGTTTAAAGTTCTATAACTGACTTAGCTTTCATACTAACTTGCATCACTATTATAACCATCTTCTTAGATCTAGAACGCCCTCTTGATTCCTAAACAACTCAAAATTTAGCTATGAGACTCAAGCTGTCTATTCTTCAACCACCTCAGAGAGCTGAGAAGGATAAATATATCTGATTATATAATCAGAGCCTCTCAACTGTAAGAAATTATTCTTATTTTAGGGTATTCCAGTGTTGCACTGAATGTTACTGTATGTAAAATTTACTTGGCACATTTGATATTCCTAAACATGTCCTCAAAGTAATTGATTGAATTTTGACTCCCACTAACAGTGGCTTCATGCCTAATACTTGATGATATAATACTTAAACATCTTTGTCAACAATATGGTTATGAAAGCATATTTTACTATGGTTTTAATTTTACCGTTAATTAATAGTGAACATATTTTCACATGCCTTTGGCCATCACTATGTATTTTATATTTTTATTTGTCTCAGCACTTATTAATAAGAGTTGAAACCACTCCAAGTTGTTTTAAAAATTACTTTACAGTAGAAGTATGAAAATATGATAAATGAGAATCATTCTACAAAATAAGACCACTTGGATCATCTGTGGTTATTCTGACTCATAGCAATAAGGTTTTTTTTTTTTTTAACAGAAGACAGATATTTTAAACTGGGCTCAGTTCAAGTATTTAGAAATACTTCTGGGTTTGCCATAAAACAATATCAACAGCATCACCACTGATTACATTTATTTTAACATTATAATTTTAATAATTGAAGTAACTTGTCCAGCTACTTACCAAAAGATAAGTCTTCAAAACTGAAAAACAATTGCTTACCTCCTTCATGTACTCATTAATGGCCTGATTTTAATAGTTCCATACAAAGTAATTTTCCAGATTTCAGATATTTACTCATTTCAAACTCTTCTTGTTTTCTATTCAATATATTTAAATTATTTTAAAAATTTGTGTATGCATTATTACACATATATTTAACATTGAACAATATTTTTCAGATAGTCTTTTCTACATGAAAAATACAGGAGTCTTTTTTTTTCAAAAACTGAAGCTATTTGGACATTTTGTTCTTCATTGGACCATATTTTTCCTCTAACACACATGTTATACAGTGATGCATATTAGAGTGTGGTAACAGAAAGGAAAAGCAAGAGAGAAAAATATCAATATTTGCAAACTCCTTTTAAAAACCAATTTCCCTCTATGCCAGTGGCTATCTCTTTTGTTATTTATCATCACTGTCTAAGAGGAGACTGATGTGTCTCCATTTTTCCAATGGAAAAACACGCATGTGCTTTGTGACTCCAGTTTGTTATTGTAAGTCTTTAAATGTCTTACTGTTGACTGTTAAGGACTCAGGAAATCTGCTGCTTGGGTAAAAAAGAGACTTTTCATAGCAATGAGACAAATTGCAGGAGCCAAAGACAACTGGGAAATCCCAGGCTGTGTATCCTGAAGTAGTCATGGTAAGCACTTCAAGACATACGGTGTAACCTCTTAAATAGCAGAGAGTGGTGGGCATTTTTTCCTAAAGATGCTTAAATCACGTGTGTCATTTGATCCTCTCCAAAACAGCCACTGGAAATACCTCCAGTTTACAGATGAAATAATAACAGACATTTAAAGAAACTTGCCAAATTCAAAGATTAAAAACGATAGTATCAGCATGCAAGGAGGAGGCCTTCAAGATTCTCCTTTCTATGGCTGTACCTTACAGTGAGTTCTCTTTGTGTGCATAATGTCTTGACATTAGAACTGTTGGTGGTTGGTGATCAGGTCAGAGTCCAGCTGCTGTGACTACTAGCAATTAACTGCAGGCAGATGCATGCTCTTAGAGATGGGTTCCTGGCCAGTGGGATATTCACCTTAGGTAGAAACCCTGGAGAATATACATGCTTCTTCTACATCATTAGAGAAAGGAAGAAACTAATAAACTACTATTGGATGGCATAGACTGTTGCCTCAAGATGACCAAGGCCTTGGAACAATATATACTCCAGAGATCCCTGTGAAATATGACTCAGACTGGACTCCAACTGAAATTACATTTTACAGCATCTTATTCCTGCCCCCATATTTGGCCCCTCTTTCTCTGTTATTCTTCTAGAAGTACTTCCTCAGTCATTCATTTGTACCATAATCTCATCTCAGCAATGCCTCTGCAGACTCCAAATCTCACCATCTGCATATGGACAACCTTTGGCCTTCAGTGTAAATGCAGCCGCATCTGACCAAGGATGCATATAAATGTGCTCCAGCACCAAACCATAAAGTCAAAACATAATGCTTTTACATGGTTTTTTTCTTAATTCAATGTGTGGTTCTTAAACATAAACTTTGTCAATTATAATGTTTCACAAAATTAAAAGGTAAGATAAGTCTGTGAGAGTCTACATCCCTTAAGATATTCTACCTGCTTCAACTAAGGCATTAGGACAGGTTCTCCCATTCTCTATCTCCTCCAAGGATTCAATGACTATTTTAAACAACCTAACCAGAGGGCATCAAATTCAGTCAATTCAAAATTATAATGGCTATCTTACAATAGAAATAACAACAGTAGCAGAAAATGCCTCCCTGGCACCATCTAAACAAACATGACAATGAGGAAACACAGAAAGTCATCAATGGCAAGTCAACTGGGAGGTGTCAGTATATGCCTTTGAAAGCTTGTGTTAGGTCTGGTGGAAGAAATAATTGATGAGCCTTTAGCTTTCCTGATGACCTGAGGCTCATTCCTAAAGACTGAGATTCTGTAAAGCCTAATCTAAGTTCTGTATCCCACAACCCCTGATACATTTGTGCCTCCTTTACAGAAAAGCAACCTGGTGCTTGGCTCTGCTGTGATACTTGCCATACTGACCAACGACTCTGTGGACACCTTTCTTGACTTCCTCTCCCTTAGCCCTTGAGGTCAGCAACCAAGTTTAATTATTGGTGTATCCTTATCTCTGCCAAGCAATCAGCCCACAAGCAATGAACACATACCTAGTCTTGAAATGAATGCATGATGACTGGAATGGAAACAAGCAATATTGGAATCAGACCTAAATTCATCTAAGAATTTTCTATCAACATTTTAAATCATGAATCAACAAACTGTTTCAGATGAAAAGGAAAACACTACCTTCCATGTCTAACATTGTTAACATCTATACTATATCTCCATTCTTGTGTGAAATGGATATTTTGTTGAACTCAGAAGATGTTATATTAGTTGTCATTGCAGCCTTTCTATGAGGACTGCTTTTTATTTTGACAAACTGTATTTTTCCTCCTGAAATACTTTTTTCTCTTGTGTACAGAAATCCTACTGTTCCTTTGTGCTCAGTATAGTTCTTCTACTATATGGACACCAACAACTACATTTGTTTCCTGAAAGGTGAGTTTTCTATACTACATGAGAAAACAGATAATTAAGAAATGCAAACTAATAGTCAGGCAAGCTTGTCATTTTGTTAGGTAATATGACAGTCTATCACAGTTATTTTCTAAGCTAATCAGAAATCAAGTTGCTAAGAGACAAGCAACATTTGCTTATCTAAATATAGGAGATAGATAGGGCACCTTCAAAAATCTCAAGAGATCTGCAGAATATGGCATTCAAAGGTGTTATCTTAACTTAAGATTTTTTGATATCGAGACATGTCAGCTCCTGACAGCACCCCCTATTCTACTCCAAGTAGAAGATGAGCATTGAAGAATCTCCAGTGGGAGATGGTTGAACTAATGGCAAGCCTATCTCTTGGCAAGAAAAACCCCTTGCTCCAACTGTAGACAGAAGGACAAAAGAACAAAACCTAGAAGCAGGTAAGTTGACAGCCTAGCTCTGCCAAGACAGGGTAGGCAAGCCCTTCATAATTCCTGCTCTACAATCAATGTCTGTCAGAGAAATGGGGCCAAATGGCTGAGGATTGATGTTGTAATATATGGAGAGAAAATGGGAACTGTCCAGGCAGCCACTGGTATGTCATTTCGTAATTTTGAAAGCTGTGGGCCCTGCACTTCCTATATAATCAGATATATTTATCCCTCTTGGGTCTTTGAGGTGGTTGAAGAATAGATAGAGTCTCATAGTTAAATTTTGAGTTGTTTAGGAATCAAGAGGGTATTCTGGATCTAAGAAGATGTTTTTAAAATTGTGATGCAAGTTAGTATGAAAGCTGAGTTAGATATAGAACTTTAAACTCATGGAGATGGTTAGATAGTAGAATGTTAAAGTCAGATGCCAAATACATATGGACTGGACATTGGGAATGTATGCTAAGCCATATAACTCTCATAATTGTGGCCTATTTATTTCTTTTGTTTTGTATTGTATTTATTGTTATAAGAGAAAGAACCATTTGTTGGACATAAAGGGAACTGTTGGGGGGAAAAATATACCTTAACCTTAAAAAAAAGGGAAGAGGTTTGGGGGGGGTTGATGAGGAAGAGGGTGGGAGGGTGGGACTGGAGGGGGGAGTAGGGAGGGGATTGTGATTGAGATTTAACTTGATGAAATAAAAAATAAATTATAAAAAACACTCATATGTGTGTGCATGTATGTGTGTATGTATGTATGTATATTGCCATCCCATCCTCCATTGGTCTGGTTACATTCTGCAGTGTGATTTATTTTGTGTGCCTGGCCCTTAAAGGACCCCCTGCCCTTCAGTGTCAGTTGGCTCTTGGACTTCTGGGAACAGGAGAGGATATAACCTGCCAGTAGAGCCTGGACACTGAAGGAGTAGTAGGACTGGGGAGTAGGCAGGAGTAGGGCCCAGCTGAAAAATGAGCAGGGTCAGAAAAGACAGTTGGTACAGGATAAAAAAGGAGAGGGTAGGGCTAGAAAGAAAAGAAGAGATTGAGCAGAGTGAAAATAAGAGACAGTGGAAAGTGAACTGAGCTAGCAGAGTGATAAGAGAGTTGGTGACAGTTGAGCCAGGAGAAGCTGAGCTGAGCAGAGAAGACATCATTAAGATACAGGAAAAGAATCCATGAGGAGCCCACAAACAAAGTAGCCAAAAGAAAGGAAAAAAAGCATAGAATTACATCATTCCTTGATATCTTAATAGCTAAAATCTGTATACTTAGAGATGATACCTAGAAGGCTTCTGGGAAAATCAATGATTATTACTTTCAACTAGAAGAAAGTTTTATACTCCCATCTCTTTGTCTGTATTCTTCCTGATATTGTTTAATAAATGAAGAATCCAATGTACTCAAGCATATATATGCAGCTGTTATTGACAACGGGAAAACCTTGTCAAAGTCACACACTTACTGCAGCATAATTTCCCACTTACCTACTAAACTCATAGATGACCAATTAGATTAATTGACCTTTGACATAATAACACTGCCAGGCAAACATACATAACTTTGGCAGCACATCTTCATATGCTCTTTGTTGTCCTATTTGAGATCAAATGAGTGTCAGCTTACAGATTTTACTGGCCTTTGACTTCTCAAATCACTCCCAGCTGTTTGTCATGAAGGGCTACTAAGGTGACATGAACCAACTGCATGTTTTATCCTCCAATATGGGAGCCAAAGTGATATAGGGAGGACAGAGATAACAACAAGCAGGAACGCCATTACTAGACTCAGAACTGGTACACAATCACAGCAAAGCCCTTGAGTTTACTAAGTAGGGTCTAAGATAACAGAATGTTCCTGCTTTGAAGTTCTATTCTCAAAATTTCCAAATCCCCTTCAGTACCTACAACCAGACTGAGTAAGTACTGTCACCAGGCAAGGATACACAGTCCTCTACATTCAGAACAGTTTCTGGTCCTCTAGAAGGAGCCAATCATACACCTCAAACTTATTCATGCCTGTAGAATTGTCCTGAGGACCTAATAATGCGGCACAGAGAACATAAAGAGAAGACAGTTGGTGAGAGTTGAGCCAGGAAAAGCTGAACTGAGCAACAGAAGATATTGTTAGGGGACAGGAGAAGAACCCACAAACAAAGTAGCCAAAAGAAAGAAAGAAAAAAATCAGAACAATTTTGATTTTTGTTTTTCAAGACAGGGTTTCTCTGTGTAACCCTGGGTGTTCTGGAACTTACTATGTAGACCAGGCTGGCCTCAAACTCATAGATCCACCTGCCTCTGTCTCCTGAGTGCTGTAATTAAAGGAACATGCCATTACCACCCAGCTCAGAACTTTTAACTAATTTTTGGTAATTCTCACATCAGCTATAGGATAAGATCAGGACACTGAGAAAATCCTGATCCATAGTTTTTCTTTTTCATTCTGACCTTGGTGCCCTCCCCTGGATCTATAGCAGCAGATATTATAGAAAAAAAAAAACATTTATCACAAACACTCTCTACAGATGAATCCCAGAATATCTAGTGACACCACCTTTTATCACATCCTATGTCAATAAATCTTCTAGAGCTGGCTGTGCCTATCTACTCCAATACTCTTCCAGTGAGTGAAAGAACAACATATCCTGAGTAGTCTTAGGTGTGCTTTCAATGAGACAGACAATCATCACTCCTGAATAATCTTTACTTACTACCTTTACAGGTCCATCATCAGCCCTTGCCACTAGTGTTGAGTAAGATCAAAACTGAGATTTCATTCTAGAAATATAATGGATACAAGGGATACACTTCAAACGAAGAAATGATAGGAAGATATGTGGTTTTTTATTTTGCTATTTTTGTGCTATAAATTATAAATACTATTAATATGACCAGATAATAATTATCATGGGCTATTTTCTTGCCTCTCTGGTTAAGGCTTGACATTGTGGTCATAATCAATGAGACACAGAAACAATCTTTGAGATTTAATGAATGGAAATGACTGTATTGCAGTATTCTACATCTTTTTTAATGTTTATTTATTACTTCAAGTTACAACTCCATCATAGTGTTTTCTTTCCAACCCTCCCGGTGCCACCCTCCCACCTTCTACTCCCTCTCCCATCCATCCCACTCTTCTGATGTGGAGTGTCTGTAAATATCAGCCCCTCTCAGTTCAACAATCATATGAGGGCTATGAGTTTCCTCTTGCACTGAGGGCCTACATGGTTGCACCCCCTAGGGCAAATTGACCCATCAATAGGTAACAAAGTCTATGTTCCTGATTCTTGTGGTGTCTTTGTTGTAGGATAGTTATCCTGTATTATATGGCTAAAATCCAATTATAAGTGAGAGATGCCATGTGTATCTTTCTGAGTCTGGGTTAGCTTACACAGGATGAGCTTTTTTAGTTCCATCCACTTAGCTGTGAATTGCATGGTTGTCTTATTTGTGATAGAAGAGTAGTATTCCATTGTGTAAATGTACCACAATATTTTTATCCATTCATCAGTTGAGGGATATCTGGGTTGTTTTCATATTCTAGCTATTACAAATAAGGCTTCTATAAACATAGATGAGGATATGGCCTTGTGGTTTGGTGAGAAATCATTTGGATGCATACCCAGAAGTGGTATGGCTGGGACTTGAGGTAGGACTATTCCAAGTTTTCTAAGGTATTGCCAGACTGATTTCCATAGTGATTGTACAAGTTTGAACTCCCACCAGCAATGGAGGAGAGTTCCCCTTTCTTCACAACCTCGCCAACATGAGCTGTCATTTGAGTTTTTTATCTTAGCCATTCTGACAGGTGTGAGATGGAATCTCAGAGTCATCTTGAGTTGCATTTATCTGATGATTAAGGATGTTGAGCATTTCTTCAAATGTCTCTCAGCCATAGGGATTCTAGTCCATTACTTTCTTCCTGATTGTTCAACAGCTTAAAGCATTTACTTGTCTGAGTTGTTTCATTTGCTTGTAGGTGGGTTTTTCTAGAGAAGTATAGCAAGTACTTCATCATGTTGATCCTCTAGTGTCCTATTATCATTTCTCCCTTCTTCCTTCCTCAGCCCTCCCCTCCCCTTTCCTCTTTTCTTCTATTCTTCAACTTCCTCTTTCTCTTTTCTTTCTTCCCTATTCTCTGTCTCCTATCACATCTATCTCTATTCTATTTCCAGTTTCAACAAATATTTCTTAGGGGCACACTCCTGTCATTTTTCCTCCAAAACTAAAGGCACATCAGTGAGAGGCCAAGGAGAGCAGCTTCTCTCTCTCTCTCATGCTCAGCACAGATGAAAGGCATTTAAAGGTAATTACAATTCTCCTGGGGAGTCCATTAGCCATCTATTATTAGCCCATGCCAAAAGTCACAGCTACACTTTTCTGCATCACACTGAGTGCCTGAAACTGAAATTACAACATGGCCCACACATTTAAGGAGCGATGTGTAAGGTTAAGATTGGTCTGTCCTCAATCTATAGTCTGACCACATTTTCTCATTTTCTTCATAGTGAAGAGCACACATTCACACACACATTAAAAGGAATACATTTAATTATGAATAGGAACATAATGTCACATTCATTTCACTCTTGTAGAAACCTGGTTAAGTCTCCCAGAGGATCTCTCTTTGTGTCACAACATCATCTTCTTTGCGACAGTTTTCACAGTTCTTTTATATTATGGGCTAATGACTAAGTTGCTACTAAGGGAAATGGTATTTGTCTAATGGAAGAAAAATATTGGTACAGGGGAAAATATCTGAAACATTCTGAATTCCTAAACCAGTTTCTGATCTGAGGACTAGAGTATCGATTATATTATTAATCAATATGGTCCCCTCATCTTGGCATAAGAGAAGGGAGGTTGTAGCTTATCCCAATGAGATACACTGTGAAGGAGAGTGTGGCAAGTATTCACTGAAATTTTCTATAATATATGTCCATTACAAAAATGTAACAGTCCTTTTATGCCAAACATATACTCAATAATGACATAATGAAATGCACACATCTTCTGTGGATAAAGGAAGCTATTTTGGTCCGTTGATAGATGTAATGTGCCAAATAACTAAAAGGCTCCCTTCAATACCAGAATTTTCTTCAAAATATTCTGAAAGCATTATACTACTGTAAAATGTACCCATTAAAACTAATATTATCTATAATATTTTGAGAGACTATAGATTGAACTTTAATGTAATCCTTCATATATGTTTCCTGGCATAATGGAAAGGAGAGATAACAAGAAATTCCATACATAACACCAACTACTGTCAGAACTTCACTGCAGTTCTACATTTCTCTTCATAACTAGTTTTTATCCATGCATTGCATGACTGTTTAACAAATACACATTAAATACTTATCATGTGCCAAGAATTCTAGTACTGTGAGTGAAATGATGAAAAGAAGGGCAGTATTTCAGACTTCACAGAACTTATATTGGGAAGAAATATTTTAAAGGTTTAAATAATAAATTCAGAATTATAAGTGCTTTGAAGAAATAATGCAAAGCAATAAAAAAAGGAGAGCTATGGGGTAAGATAGGGAGTATCAAAAGCCTTTATAGATACTAAATCATAGAAAATAAAGACAGACAGTTGCATGTGATCAGGAAGTGTCAAAGAAGACTCTAGTCTGCTGAATGTTAGAGAATCTATGTCAAATCCATGCATCTGTGCTAGAACATGTACATGAGATGTACACTGTTGGGGCTCTATTTGAGTTTGTTTGATTGTCCTTCTCTAGGTCTGCATACCCAAACTTTAGCTACCTGAATTATTAATACCTTACATCTCTAATAGCTTCTTTCAAAGGTATTCTTTTGGGTTGGGGCTACAGGAGCTACTTTGGGTACAGTCACAAGTTCAAGGATTCAAGACCAGTGACTGATTAATTGGTATGAAAGTTCAGATCTTGATTCCCAGGAAGGAAGCTACACAGTATCATTTGTATGACTGACACAGCCTAAAGTAGGAAGGCTGAAGCTGGAATTTGGTCTGAAATCATTTCTTCCTTTCCTCTCTGTCACTGGCATCTATACCTTCATTGGTTTCTCCCTAGGGCCCAGTTTGAATAAATTAACTTTGGTTAAATCCTCTTGGAAGGATTTTCTCTTTTTGAAACAGCCTTCACATCTCCTCCATGGCAGCACAAATGGCAGAAATTACATCAAGGTATATGGTGTACTTGAATTGATCCTAATAGTTTAGAATTAGAGTAGAACCTTGGAAGACAAATTGATGACAATGATAAGGACTAATTTAAGCCCTTCCACCATGTAATTATGTAATGCTAGGCAAAATCACATGCTCAAGTTTAAGTTTCTCATGTACTTTGTGAATACCAGATGCATGATGACCTCCTGGGAACTTTTCCTAGTCTAAAATAATGTTACATATGTGCATAGTATGGGTGAATTATGAATAAATGCACATGCCATGAAGCTACAAAGAAAATGGTTTACACATTGGAATACGCAAGGAGTGTGAATTGTTTGTCTAGAAGGTATTTATTTGGCTTATTACTATATGCTAGCTGAAGCAAAAGGTAACAATTTCTAATGTCTAAGCTCAAAAGTCAGTAGGATAGAGGTGCTATTACAATCATTTTACCTCATATCTGAGTAAGCTTGAAGGAAGACAACTGAACCAATGAAAGAAAACAAAAAAGATTCCAATGATAACTGACCTAAGGAATGTCTGTTCTCTGGCTGGGAAAAGTTGAAGCTAAGAGGTACCATGCTAAAACCTGCATGATCGTGATTGTTACTGAGTCACCGGATCTGGACCTGTTAGTAATTCCAGCTACCGAGAAGCCAGAATGTGTCAACATTCTAGAAAGGAGTAACTTCCTTCTGGAAATATGACAGAGGCTCAGAATGTCACAATATTACCTTGAAAGTCATTACAGTTGGAAAACGGGGTATAAAATTGTGACAAAGCATTAGTGACATGCTAGAGTTTCAGATATCCACATTCAACTATGGATAGAGAGGATACAAGAAAACCACAGAGATACACTATATTCAGAGAGAAGTTGGCCCAGTACACAACACAATATTCCATGGCCCAGAACCAAGAAGATGAGTAAAAAATTCAAGTCAACCCTGTCACAGTCTGTGCCGGGCAAGTTAGCTCACTTTAAATCTGATTTCCTCTAGTGTAGGTGAGACAATAATTATATGCACCTCATAGACATGTAAATAAATTGGTACTTTTGGATCTTTCACAATAATATATGCACCCAATAAAGACATCTTCCCTTTGTCCAAACTTCCTCACCAAACTTAAAAAACAAAATATCAAGTTCCCTTTCTAGTACTTTCAGTCTCCTTCCCATGCATACTTTTTCCATAATGCTGGTTCTGTTACAGTTACTCATGTGGCGACCCCATTTCCTAGATAGCTACAAGTTTGACATATTTTTTCTATTCCTCTACCCCTCTGCAATCCAAGAGGTTTAGTATTAGACATTCATATTATAGTAGACATTCATATTAATTCTATAGAAAAATATTTAACATCTATTTTAAAGATGCTTCATTTCCTTGATTTATTTGATAATCATAACATAGTTCATTTTTTCTGTTTCCAGCAAGTTTCCATACAAGCTGATATTTTAAAGGAAAGACAAAGCCTTTACATCCACAGGAATTTTTTGTTCCTATCTAAAATTAGTACAACTGCTGTTATACTATTTTAGGGAATACAGGACATGCGTCTTTCCTCAGACCTACCAGCTTGTCCAGTTATGAAACAGCATATGGCACAGAATATGTATGTTTGGCATCAAACCCCAACACCACAAGACTGTGACTTCTGCTCATTTACCACAGAGCTGGCAAGAGTGTGGTTGGTGAGTACAGGGGTTTGTAGGAAGGATAAACATGATTTTTATATGAAGAATATGTAAGAGAGAAAAAAGTGCAAACAAAAAAGAGAGAGTGTATCTGCCCCAGTTTGCCTTCTATTGCCATGACCATAGCAGCGAGGAGAGAGGGGAGGGGTTAGTTCCTCTCACAGCTACAGCTCATCATGAAGCAAAGTCAGATCAGGAACCCCAGGCAGGGACCTACATTCAAGAACTTGCAGAGATTATAGGAGAGTGCTGTTTACTGTCCTGTTCCCTGTAGTTTGCTCAGCCTGCTCTCATACAACCCAGAAGCACCTGCTCACGGTGATATCACTCACAGTGGCCTGTGTCCTCTCATATCAGTCATTAAGAAAACACCTCACAGTCTTGCCTATAGGCCAGTCTGATGCAGGGGAAACTCATCAAGTGAGCATTCTCAAGAGGAACCTCTCCAGGGTGGGAAAACTGGAAAACAGCAGGAGAAGACAAACATAGTTTCAGAAGAAATCTACGTTCAACATGGATTCACAAGAGCTGCAAAATGAGAATGGCACCAAGATCCATCATCAGCTGAAAGTTGCCTCAGGGGAAAGCAGCCCAGTCTGTAGATGTCTGGGCGGGTGCAATTTCTGGAGGCAGACACTAATCCTCACAAGAGACGGAGCAAGAGTAGGCAAAGTACAATGGCTGGGACAAAAGGGCTTACTAGAATTTTAGAAGATTTGTGTAACAGAATTTTTCTCAACTATGGTGAGAAAAATAACAGAAACAGAGGAAAAATAGAAGGTTTAGAATTGAGGTATAACATCTTACACATTTGTTCTCCAGTGCTAATGATAATATTTCAACAAAAAAAACCTGATCAATAAACATAGTAAATTGAAATTTCTCAGAGATGAAGTAAATTAGAAGAAGAAATAGATATTAAATTTTAGGACAGAACATATTTCTAGCACATGGAGATTTTTATTTTCAAGATAGTAAAAATTGTATCTAACCAAGCAATTGACTATATCTCATCAATTTCATTGTTTTAGCTTCTCTGACCCTCAACAGTAAAAAAATTAAAATAAAAACTGAAAGCAAACAAACAAAAAGAAAGAAAATTTGGTAAAGAAGAATAAAAGAACTGGACTTGCAGAGGAAGGAAGGGCAGATATGGAATAGCCTATAACCCCATCACTTGAGAGGCTGAGGTACAATGAGTGTGTGTTCAAGGAAAGCCTGAGCTGTATAAAGAGAATGAGTCGGGCAGGAGAGATGGCTCAGCCATTAAAGGCTAGGCTCACAACCAAAAATATAAGAGAATGAGTCAAATACATACACACACACACACACACACACACACACACACACACACACACA
>CAJQZJ010032828.1:293679-310293 GCA_907164525.1 Lophiomys imhausi
TTTTTTTTTTTTTTTTTTTTTTTTTTTTTTTAGTTAATAAATTTGTTTGTTCGTTGCTTCAGGTTACATCCTTATCATATTGTCCTCTTTTCCCGCTTCCCAGCCCCACCCTCCCATGCTCTACCCCCTGACCCTTCCGTCTTGTTCCTCTGGGGTGGAGTGTCCCTGCCTAACACTCTCTCACCACAGATTAGGAGTCATATGAGGGCCAAGAGCCTCTTCATTCACCGGGTCCTACGAGGCAGTACTGCCAGTGAAAGATGTCTCCTTGCTACTAGGGGAATACTAAAAAAAAAAGACCAACAAACACACAAACCCACAAAAACAAAGAATATAAACAAAAAAAGAGAGGAAAAAGAGAAGGGAAAAGGAAAAAGAAAAAAGAAAAAAAGAAGGAAAAAGAAAAAGATGAAAAAAAAATTTATGTCCATGTTCCTTTTGGTGTGTTGGTTGTAGTACAGATATCCTGTACGATATAGTTAAAATCCTACTATAAGTGAATAGATGCCATGTGCATCCTTCTGAGACTGGGTTAGCTCACTCAGGATGAGCTCCTCTAGATCCGTCCATTTGGTTGCAAATTGCATGATTTCATTGTTTCGGATAGCTGAGTAATATTCCATTGTATAGATGTACCACAATTTTTTAAACCATTCTTCAGTTGAGGGACATCTCGGTTGTTTCCAATTTCTAGCTATTACAAATAAGGCTGCTATGAACATAGATGAGGAGACATCCCTATGTCTCCGCTAGAGGTCCTTTGGGTGTATACCCAGAAGTGGTATGGCTGGGTCCTGAGGCAAGGTTATACCTAGATTTCTAAGATATCGCCAGACAGACCTCCATAGTGGTTGCACAAGCCTGCACTCCCACCAGCAATGGAGTAGGGTTCCCCTTTCTTCATACCCTCGCCAGCATGCTCTATCATTTGAGCTCTTTATCTTAGCCATTCTAACAGGTGTTAGGTGGAATCTCAGGGTCGTCTTGAGTTGCATTTCTCTGATGATTAAGGATGTGGAACATTTCTTCAAGTGTCTCTCAGCCCTTAGAGATTCCTCCTTTGTGAACTCTCTATTTAGCTCAATCTCCCATTTTTTGATTGGATTACTTGGTTTCTTTGCATTTAGTTTCTTGAGTTCTTTGTAGATATTAGATAATAGCCCTCTATCAGATGTGGGGTTGGTGAAGATTTTCTCCCAGTCTGTTGGTTGCCATTTTGTTTGAATGACAGTTTCCTCTGCCTTACAGAAGCTTTTCAGTTTCATGAGGTCCCATTTATTGATTGTTGATCTCAGGTCCTGAGCTGTTGGTGTTCTGTTCAGGAAGTTGTCACCTGTGCCAATGAGTTCGAGGGTTTCTCCTACTTTTTCTTCTAGTATCTTTAGTGTGGCCGGCCTTATGTTAAGGTCTTTGATCCACTTGGAATTAAGTTTTGTACAAGGTGATAGGTATGGGTCTAATTTCATTCTTTTGCAAGTGGACATCCAGTTGGACCAGCACCAATTGTTGAAGATGCTGTCCTTCTTCCATTGTGAGGTTTTGGCTTCTTTGTCAAAGATTAGTTGGCCATAGTTGTGTGGGTCCATGTTTGGGTCTTCAATTCGATTCCATTGATCCACTGGTCTGTTTCTACACCAGTACCATGCTGTTTTTATTACTGTTGTTCTGTAGTACAGCTTGAAATCTGGGATGGTGATACCTCCAGATGTTTTTTCATTGGACAGGATTGATGTAGCTATTCTGGGCTTTTTGTTGTTCCATATGAAGTTGAGAATAGCTTTTTCCAGGTTATAAAGAATTGTGTTGGTATTTTGATAGGAATTGCATTAAATCTATATATTGCTTTTGGTAGGATAGCCATTTTTATTATGTTGATCTTACCTATCCATGAGCATGGGAGATCTTTCCATCTTCTAAAGGCCTCTTCCATTTCTTTCTTCAGGGGCTTGAAGTTCTTGTTATATAGGTCCTTTACATGCTTGGTTAGAGTTACCCCCAGATATTTTATGTCGTTTGTGGCTATTGTGAAGGGGGTTGTTTCTCTTATTTCTTTCTCGGTATATTTGTTTGTTGTATAAAGAAGGGCTTCTGATTTTTTTGAGTTAATTTTGTATCCAGCCACCTTGCTGAAGTTGTTTATCAGCTGTAAGATTTCTTTGGTGGAGTTTTTGGGGTCGCTTATATATACTAACATATCATCTGCGAATAAGGATAATTTGACTTCTTCATTTCTAATTTTTATCCCTTTGATCTCCTTTAGTTGTCTTATTGCTCTAGCAAGAACTTCAAGTACTATATTGAAGAGATATGGTGAAAGTGGACATCCTTGTCTTGTCCCTGAGTTTAGAGGAAATGCTTCAAGCTTCTCTCCATTTAATTTGATGTTGGCTGCTGGCTTGCTGTATATTGCCTTTATTATTTCTAGGTATGGTCCTTGTATGTCCGTTCTCTCCAACATTTTAGCATGAAGGGGTGCTGGATTTTGTCAAATGCTATTTCTGCATCTAGCGAGATTATCATGTGGTTTTTTTCTTTCATCTTGTTTATGTGGTGAATTACATTGATAGACTTTCGTATATTGAACCATCACTGCATTCCAGGGATGAAGCCTACTTGATCATGGTGTATGATACTTTTGATGCGTTCTTGAATTTGGTTTGCTACTATCTTATTAAGTATTTTTGCATCTATGTTCATGAGGGAGATTGGTCTGAAGTTCTCTTTCTTTGTTGGGTCTTTGTGTGGCTTAGGAATCAGAATGACAGTGGCCTCATAGAATGAGTTTGGCAGTATTCTTTCTGTTTCTAAGTGGTGGAAGAGTTTGAAAAGTACTGGTGTTAGTTCCTCTTTGAAGGTCCTGTAGAATTCCGTGCTAAAGCCATCTGGCACTGGGCTTTTTTTGGTTGGGAGATTATTAATGACTGTTTCTATTTCCTTGGATGTTATTGGGCTGTTTAAGCTGTTAATCTGATTTTGATTTAGTTTTGGTTGGTGGAATTTATCGAGGAAATTGTCCATTTCGCTTAGGTATTCAAATTTAGTGGAATATAGATTTTTAAAGTAATGCCCAAATATTTTCTGGATCTCCTCAATGTCTGTTGTTATTTCTCCCTTTTCATTTCTGATTTTGTTGATTTATGTTCTTTCCCTTTGCCTTTTAGTTAATTTGGCTAGGGGTCTGTCTATTTTGTTGATTTTCTCAAAGAACCAACTCTTGGTTTCATTGATTCTTTGTATAGTTCTTTTTGATTCTAAGTTGTTGATTTCAGCCCTAAGTTTGATGATTTCCTGCCTCCTACTCTTCTTGGGAGTGTTTATTTCTTTTTTTTCCAATTCACCCAGCTTAGCTGTTAGTTCACTAATATGAGCTGTCATAATTTTCTTTTTGAAAGCACTTACTGCTATGAACTTTCCTCGTAGCACAGCTTTCAATGTATCCCATAGGTTTTGGTATGTTGTGTCTTCATTGTTGTTGGATTTTAAGAAGTCTTTGATTTCCTTCTTTATTTCTTCCCTGACCCAGTGGTCATCCAGTAAGGAGCTGTTCAATTTCCATGTGTGTTTAGGCTTTCTGTTGATTCTTTTGCTGTTGAAGACCGGCTTTATTCCGTGGTGGTCTGATAAGATACAAGGTGTTATTTTAATTTTCTTGTATCTATTGAGAATATCCTTGTGACCAACTATGTGGTCAATTTTGGAGAAGGTTCCGTGGGGTGCTGAGAAAAAGGTGCATTCCTTTTTGTTTGGGTGAAACGTTCTGTAGATATCTGTTAGGTCCATTTGTTTCATGATCTCTGTTAGACTCAATATTTCTCTGTTTGTCTTCTGTCTTGATGATCTGTCCATTGTTGTGAGTGGGGTGTTGAAGTCTCCCACTACTAATGTGTTGTGATCGACGTGCGCTTTAAGTTTTAGAAGTGTTTCTTTTACAAAAGTAGGTGCCTTTGTATTTGGGGCATAGATGTTCAGTATTGAGATTTCCTCTTGATGAATATTCCCTTTAATGAGTATATAGTGCCCTTCTTTGTCTTTCTTCATTAACTTCAGTTGGAAGTCTGTTTTGTTTGATATTAGGATTGCTACTCCAGCTTGCTTCCTGGGTCCATTTGCTTGGAAAACCTTTTCCCAGCCCTTTACTCTGAGGCAGTGTCTATCTTTCATAGTTAGATGTGTCTCTTGTATACAGCATAAGGAAGGGTCTTGCTTGCGGATCCACTCTGTTAACCTATGTCTTTTTATTGGGGAGTTGAGTCCACTGATGTTGATTTATATTAGTGACCTGGGGTTGTTATTTTCCATTAGTTTGGTATAGGTGGTGGTCCTGTGCCTCTTTTGGTTTAGTTGCTGAGGGGTTTTCTATTCCCTTTGTTTTCTTTTGTGGAGTTTTCTTCTCTTGGTTGGGATTTTCCTTCTAGGATTTTCTGTAGTGCTGGGTTTGTGGGTAGATATTGTTTAAATTTGATTTTGTCATGGAATATCTTGTTTTCTCCATCTATGTTGATAGAGAGTTTTGCTGGGTAAAGTAGTCTGGCTGGGCACCTATGATCTCTCAGGACTTGTAGTATATCTGACCAGGCCCTTCTAGTTTTTAACGTTTCTGAGGAGAAGTCAGGTGTAATTCTGATGGGTTTCCCATTGTATGTGACTTGACCTTTTTCTCTTACAGCTTTTGATATTCTTTCTTTGTTCTGTACATTTGGTGTTTCAATTATTATGTGGCGAGAGGAGTTTCTTTTCTGGTCTAATCTGTTTGGTGTTCTGTAAGCTTCTTGGATTTTTATTGGCATCTCTTTTTTCAGGTTTGGGAAGTTTTCCTCTATGATTTTGTTGAAGATATTTCCTGGACCTTGGAGTCGGGAGTCCTCTCTTTCCTCTATACCTATAATTCTTAGGTTCCATCTTTTCATTGAGTCCTTGATTTCTTGTATGTTGTGGGTGAGAGATATTTTAGCCTTCTCATTTTCTTTGGATGTTGTACTGATTTCTTCCACTGAATCTTCCATGCCTGAGGTCCTGTCTTCCATCTCGTGCATCCTATTGTTGATACTCACATCCGTAGTTCCTGTTCTCTTCCCTTGGTTCTCCACTTCCTTTTTTAACTCTGACTGTGTTTTCTTTATTGTTTCTATTTCTATTTTCATGTCTTGTATGGTTTTGTTCGTTTTGTACATTTCCTTCTCCAGCTTGCTTGTTTTTCTGTGAAAATCTTTCATTGCTTTTTCCTTTTCCTGTTCAAGCTCTGTCACCTCGGCTTGGAGCTCTTTAATGGTGTTGTTCCTTGTTCTGACTTGTAGAATTGTGGCTTCTTTGAATTCCTTCATAGATTTAAGTTCTTCTTGCAGGGACTCTATCACTTTCCGTAATGCAGAATTGTCAACGTTTTCATGTGTTTCTGTTGGTGTGAGGTCATCCGAATTGGATGAGCTAGGATAATTCTGCTTTGTTGGAGTCATGTTTCCTTGATTTCTATTTTTTTTTTTGACCCTTGGCCATTGGATGCTTTTAGCTGTCTGTTCTTGTCGTTTTCTGTGCTTGGATCCACAGTGGATGATTAGGTGCAGGGGATGAGTTACTTGGCTATCTGTCGTTGCTTACAGGGGGATTTCAGGGTCACTGTGGTTTTAATCACCTGAGGCACTGTCAGTTGGTGCAGCCTATTCCTAGGTTGTGAGTAATGGACCGGGATTGTTTCACTGCTCCCAATTCAGACTTCTCTATGTTGCACTCTGAGTTATCAGCCTGTAATGGTTCTGATGGTATGGACCTGTTTGCCCAGGCACAGATTCTGTGGGCTTTGTTTGTCATCACGGAGGCTGACAATGTCTGGCTCCACACCTAATATGTCTTGATTTTCCAGAATACAGCTATGGTCCCGATTTCTGTTTTCTCACTAGGCTTCTCGCCACAGGCCTGGCCTCTGTGACTGATTCCCTCCCTGTCTGCGCAGCCGCGGGTCTCCCTCCCTGGCTGCTCGGCCATGGGAGCACCTCCCCCGGCCACCTGAGTGATCCTCTCGCCCCAGCAGCTCAGCCATGGGTGCGGGGATCCCTGGCCCCGCCCATACCTGGCTCTCTCCCCAGTTGTCCTGCTGTGGGTTCGCGCTGATTTGGCCCTGCCAGCCGGGCTCCTTCCCCAGCTGCACTGCCGTCAGTGGGCGGGATTCGGCCCCTCCCGCCTGCCTTTGTTTTCCCATCTTCCCGCGCTCTCTCAGAACCTCCCGCCCTCCGCTTCACGAGCGGCTGTGGACCACCTGCTGAGCCCCCTCTTTGTTCCTTGCTAAGACTTCCACTATCTCGCAAAGTTTTTTAAGTGGGTATAAGTTCTACCTGAGGTGTGGGGAGTCCATTAGGCTAGTGAACTATCGCCAAGTGGCCTCTGATTCTGCCTGCTGTGGGTTGGGGTCGATCTTACCAGGCGCCTCTCCAAATGGGAGTTCCCGAATCCCGGGTTTAGTGGCTTCCGTGTCTGCGAGAGATGGGGAGAGAGCCTTACCCTGGGACTTTTAACAGTCCCTTGGGAGCTGTGAGTGATCCCGGGGGGGTCTAGTCCCTCCGGTTTTTGCACAGTGCCCAATAACTCTGTGTTTTTTATGGCTCTTTTTTCCCCACGTTCAAAATGCTTCAGTGTAGGTTGCCGCCATCTTGGCCCCCCCCAAGAGCTAAATATTTACTGAAGGAAAAAGTTCAACTGCCCTTTCCACATGTTGATTCCTTATAATATCCAATACTTCTATCTGAACACTTCCATCTATAAAGTGGGAATAACAATAAGTGCTTTACTGGGCTCTTTGAATGTTAAAATGGTAACTTATGGGTAAAGATATTGAATAAAACATAATGTGCCTTCAAATTATGGTAAGATAATGTCATGGATATCAGTGTATTAATTATGGAGCATTTCCCAAGCATATAGGAATTTTAGATTAGTCTTATAAATAGTCAAAGAAAAAGAAAAATATTCAATGGTTACCTTTTCAAAGCTAATGGTCCAATCCACTACACCATATAAACAGGAATTTAAAAAAGAAAGAAAGAAAGAAAATTTAAAAAAAAGGAAAGAGCCTTGGCTGAAGGTGGTACTTTTTTTTGTCAGTTCTCTTCAGAGTTGTTGTTCTCTGTTGAGATTGACACACAATTCTGTTTAGAGTGGTTCCAGCTCTGAACCATTTCCTCCTTTTATTCTCAGAAATCGAAATGATCCAGCACAAACATTCGCAGCTGTGTTGGGGAATGTGCTAGTCACGCCTCGGCAATTTATGGCCAATTTTCCATTAATAATAGAGAATGAAGAGTGGTTCAATCACTTCACAATCTAAATACTTGTTCTTAAGAAAGAAGAAGAGAGAGTACAATAGTTTAGTTCTGTTTCTGAAAGAGCATTAATTCAATATTGTATATCTTTGAAGAAAACATTTTGATGGCTCTAAGTGGAAGGAAGTTAGATTGATCAGGAAAATATTCATAAAAACCTGTTGATTACCTGGAGTCCACAGAAGCAGACTGATTTAAAAAAAAAAAAAAAAACGTGAAATCCATGACAGAATGTAGATAAAGTGAATGATGGAAAGGGGAGAGCTAGAGAGAAAGAAGTAGGAATGGGCTTCTAGACTTTAAGTCCAAGGCGTAGACTCAGAAAAGTGATATATTCTTGCAGTTAGAACCCCAAACTACAAATACCTACAGTGCTAAGGTGAATAAGAGTTACAAAAAGGATAGGAAAGAGGAATAGAGATGGAAAAGGCCCAACAATCCAGGGTAGCCAGCTTAAAAATTCAGTGAAAGTTGAAGACACATTGGCAAACTTTTGTCCTAGTTAGAAGCTTGTTACACTTTCCTAGGACAAGCTATACTAAGGCCCTCAAAGGAAAAGGCAGAATGTCAGCTGCAAAGACATATAATGTGTCTAAAAATAAGGATAGAAGTTGCTTAACCTTCTGAAGAGGAAGAGACAGATCTAGAGTCCCCACAATGGTGGAAGATGCCTTATGTAGCTCCTACTTAATACACTGCCTTAATCACTTTTCTACTGTCATGACAAAGCACTATGACCAAGTCAACTAACAGAAGAGTTTGTTGGGGATTTTTAGTTTCAAAAGGTGAGCCCATGGCCATCGTGATGGGAAACATAGCAGCAGGCAGGCAGGCAGGCAGGCATGGTGCTGGAACAGTAGCTGAGAGCACTTCCATCCTGATCCACAAGCAGGAGGCAGAGAGAAATCTAACTGGTAATGGCATGGACTTTTAAAATTGCAAAGCTCATCTCCAGTGACACACCTCTTCCAGCAAGGCTCCACCTCCTAACCCTTCACAAACAGAACCACCTACCTGAGACCAAGTATTCAACAACCTGAGCCTATGGGGTAATTCTCATTCAAAGGACTACATCCACTGACCCATCAATTCTCTCAGCTCTCTGTACTTAATCTTTAATGGACATGTATCTTAGATGAGATTTCCTTAAAAGAAAAACTATAGTCAAGGATCACAGTGCAAGTTTTTGTGCTTCTTGTTGTTGTTGTTGTTGTTTTTAATTTGGAAAGCAATCCTGGGAAGACGCAGGAGGAAATAGGGAAAGAAGCCACTAGAGGACTGTTACTGGGTGTGACTATGGGAAGTCAAAAGACTAAGCAGTTTCGAAGAAAAAAAGCTGGATAATTTATCCATTTGTATTTAGCTGTCATGAATTTCATTTCTTGGGGGTGATTCTGGAGTGCGTCAAATTCTTCAGTGTTCCCTGACTTCTCTCAAATGAAGAAGCATGGGTATCTGAGTAAATAAGATAGATACCAAAGCTGTACAGGTGGCATCCACAGTAAGTCTAGCAGCTAGTTGGCCTGGGATATTGACAAAAGCTACAAAAATATCCTAAATACCTTACTACTCAGCTCAAGGCTTTTTTCTAGTACCCAAGCAGGTTTATTTTTGTCCAAGATCACCCATGTTTACTACGAATCAGTTACAATTATTACCAAATTTATTGAAGTTCTAATTTTCATTAACTAAGCAGCTAAGTGCTATATAAATTAGATTTATGAAAATCAATGAAATATGAGTTCATGAAGAAAAGTGTTTCAATGGAAAGTACTTGGATGTTTCCAAAAGTTTTGATAAAAACAAGTCAACAGAAACATATTGAATGACATGGGGCTCCAAATGTATTGGAGAAACTGAAGCAACTAAGGAAACTTATTCAAATAGATTGCCCCACAAGTTACATATTAATTGTGCTTCAATGTAAAGAAATCGAAGTCAGGAATCTTAAGGGATCCATTAATGGTGTGATTTATTAGGAGAAACAACATATCAGGCCAATTAGCAGACCCAGAGTCAGAGAAAAGACCTTACTTTACATCAAAGATTGGCAAATGAATGTCAATTTATATGTTTTAAGTTGAATAAAGGTGTTTAAGGCATGAATAAATCTTCATGATCACTTTCTTTAAATATATCTTTTCAATTAATCAGCCAACTACCTACCAGCCTTGTGTTTGTTGCATGACACTTACTTCAGTTTCACTCCATGGAAAATGTTGAAAAGATAGTGTGGGAGGGTTGTATGTAAGCTTTCCAGGAAAGAAAAATGAGGTACAAGAAGCAAACAAGTCCAAGAAAGGGCAGAAACTGGAACGTAATATCTCAAAGGTGAGACTTTGGGGGGGCAATGAGATGGAATGATAAGCTGGATGTGGTAGCATGGGTCTATAACTCCAGTATCTGGCTAGTGAGATGGAAGACACACAGGATAGTCACAGACAGGCAAGCCTAGTGTATGCAGCTCAGTGGCAAAAACTGGAAAGAGCCTGGCTCAACAAGGTGGAAGGCAAGAACCAACTCTTGAAAGCTGTCCTCTGGCCTCCACATGCACATGGTGGCATGCATGGTGGCAAGCACTCACCTGTGTACTCCCAGCCCACATGCAGCAGTAATAAATAAATGACAAGTAAATAATTAATTTTGAAACATTACGATTTCACGAGAATACCTGTTTGGCTCAATCATGAGGAACAATAAAAACAACAAAACCAAAATTAAACAAAGATTTAGGAAGGAAAATGTTCAATTTTGGTTAATACGCCTTGGGTAAGCACTGCACAGCTATGAAGACTGGATGTACTACTTCAGCATAAGAAAAGGAAGATCTCCCAAGCTTTCAACTGATCTTTACAATAAAGCTGCCAAATTCTTAGAGACATAAGATTGATTCTGCTTAAACTCCGGAGATGGTTTGGAGTCCCATATTCTTGTCATTGAACACCAAACTCAGTTCATGTATTCTCTGGCCACTTGACACTTGCCTTTTTAGACATTCATCTGGTTCTGTAGGTTGACACATTTCAGAAGCATGGGGTTTGGACATCAGACTTGGCAGCTCAAAATCATATAGTGTTCTGACTGAGGACCTGTTTTGTTCTAGAAATTTAAGGCAAGCATAAAAGAGTTTGGTTTTCTTTTTATAGTGTTTCAAATTTTCAAAACAAGGTAACCACATAGAGGGTTCTTTTTCCATGACTTTAAGTCATCCATTGGCTGAGTAAATGAAATTCATTACAAATGAATACAGTTATGTTTCTTAGCTTGCATGCATAAAAAAAGAGTTTCCAGTAAAGCTGAAAACTTCCTTTCATTTAGTTCACATGTAATTCCAGAAATAATTAAACCTAGCCTATAAACTGAAATGAAATTCAGTAGAAGAACAGAAACATCTGTGATGATAACTTCTCAGAAATATCAAAGACCTTATAGAATTTAGCTTTAAGTATCAATTAACCTATTAAAGCATAAAATTGAAGCACAGTGTCTCCTTTTTCCTTTTACTGCTACAGGCCTGCCCCAAGGCAGACCCCTGGGGCTAAAGTACCAGCAAGGTCTTTCCCAGCCAGGCTGGTGGGCTGCCTAAGTCTTCTCTGCTCCTTTGTGGGTCTCATAGCACTGGAGTGGACCTCCCAGCCTGCTGTCCAAACTGCCTTCCTCACCTCCTTCCAAGATAGCCCTTCAACATCATTTGGCTCAAGGGTGTTCTTGCTAACTGGATTTGTACTGAGGGTAAGCTGGAACCTAGGCTGAAAGCTCTAGACTTTGGAAGTATGACAGACAACATACTGAGTCCTTCATCTTCAGAACCTGTGTGCTGATGAGGTATTCCAGAAACACAGATAGAAACGTACGCATCTCTCTATAGTGTTAGGATTTATTAAATACATACAATCACAATCCATCACAATTCTGTCAGCTTTAACTCACCAGGTCCTATTGATTTCAATTGTAGACTTGGCCATTGGTAAATATATGTTGCCAGGGCCCATGCCCAGGACTCTTGGGGGTGGGGATGAGCTGGTGCAGAATCAATGACCCAGATTCTGGGAGTCTGGTAAGAGGCAAAAGCAGACTCATTTATTTCAAAAGGAGGGGGTTCCCTTTATAACCTCTACCCAGGGTCCCATTGGCTCCTAAACTTCAGGCTGCTGCTGCTCTTCCCCATTGGCTCGTGTCTCACTACCTGGTGTGACGTCATCAATCTCCAGGCAGGTCTCAGGCCAGGCATGTTCGGGTATGCCCGGACAGGTCTAGCATGCTGGGACAGGTCTCTCAGGTCAGCTGCATGTGGAACCCCAGCCACACATATGCTATTTAACAGTAGGCCTTGTTTCTGCTCAGTGGAAGACCTTATTCCTCCTACACAGTCACCCTTTTGTTTTTATTTTTGTTTAGCAACTCAGTGGGGACCAGAGTTCTTATATCTGATCTTGTTGACCCCACCTCAGGGATCCCAAGTATAATGGACTGTGCCTGTCTTAGGTTGACCTGTGGAACAGATTTTTACCCGTCATTGACTACCAGTCCTCAAACAGTGGCATCCCTGGAGAGTGCATAGGGTGTGTTAGGGTATTAAACAGAGGCTTCACGGATCTCCATGAGCCAGGCCCATATCACCTCTTTGGGGGGGGCTGTGGTCTGGGCATTTCAGAGCCATGAGCACCTGCAGGGTAGTCTTGTTGATGTAGTGTTTCCAGGCCATGTGCTGTATAAAACACTTAAGGAGAGTGATTAGTATGACCACAATCCCTCCCATAATGGCATTGGTGACTATCCAGGAGGGGTCAAAGATTTTTTGATGTTATTCCAAACCTGTTCTATGAACCCCATATCGAGGGAAAGCACTGGGACCCTGGTCTCATTAAGTCTAGAAATGCTTTCCCTGAGTAGAACAGAGTAATTGAGGAACTTGTTTTAACAAGTCCCCATTATGTCAGTCATTAGGGTAAAATGAACCTTGGTTCCCATCTAGGTCCTTCCAATACACAGGATATAGAGTTACCCTGGTAGGCCATTGGCCTCCCACACTAGTAATGGCTGGGCCCGGTTTGAATTTCCAATAAGGGAGTCTCAGAGCCTCAGTTTCAGTAATGATAGCAACATTTGCCCAGTGTCGACTAGCCTCTTAATTAGGGTTCCATCCAAGGACAAGTCATCATGGGGGAATGAGGGAAGACAGGTAAGGTCCAAAAGATGTTGGACTTGGGCGATTCCTCTCTTACTGTCGGGGCTGAGGGGAGCCGGTGTTTGGAATTTAAAGCATTGCTGAATTGTTCGGTAATTTGGAATCTGCAATCTCTTGCCCAATGAAATCCTTTATTACATTTTGGGCATTTAGTTTTAGGCCTAGCCCTAAAGACCACTTATGTAGTCCCTGTGTAAGTGGCGGAGTTTGCCACATCCCCAACAAATTCGATCAGGGGGTCTAGCCTGCTGTGGGCGGGTGTCACAGCATACCCTTCCAGTGACTAAAGCCTCAATTGAGGCACTTAGGGAAGCAATAGGTCCCACCCTAAGGTCAAGGTCTCTGGTAGCAAGTACCCACTTGTGGATACCGTCATTACAGACTGCAGCCACAGCATTTCAAGTTGGAGCATTAAGCGCTTCCCAAGTTAACTGCTTGATCATCATGTCCTAGGTGGGGCCTGAATCCAACCTACGTTCCACTCCTCAGTGACTCTGGTAAGGAAGTCAGTAAATGACTCTCCTGATTGTTGAATCAGATTACGGAAGTAGGCAGATGGGTCATGAGGGTTGCATGCTTTGAGAGCTCTAAAGGCCAGATCAGATCAGAGACCTGTTGATAGTAAGCATATAGTCCGATGTGGCTTGGGAGACGGGGTCAATAAAGTTGTCACACCCGGTCAGCATCTCCAGGGTAACATTAAGGCCATGTTGGAGATTGAAACGACCTTGTGCTTCTGCCCAGTCTTCATAAGCAGACCACCATCTTAAGAAGACACCAGGCTCTAGGACTGCTTTGAGGAGACTATACCAGTCATAGTGGGTCTTTAATTGCATTGACCTTTGATGCAGAACTTGCTCAAAATAAGGAGAGTCAGGTTCCTACTCATTGATTGGCAGCTTTTCTGATAATGGCTAGGCCAGCCAAGGGGGTGGGGGAGCAGCATTTGGACCAACATTAACTGGGAATGCCTCCCCTGGGTGGGGGGATGGGTAACAGGAGGAAGAAAAGGGGAAGTAGCAGGCATGGCATGAGAAGGGGGAGCTGAAGCTGGGATGGTAGGCCATTAAGCCACAGGGGCACAGAGTTCACACCACAGGTATTGTGGGGGCAGACTGGCAGTTGGTGAGGGATGTGGGAAGGTCCCCGGTGATAGGGGTGGCTTAGTAGTGGTGGGAGCAGAAGTGCTATCCTCCTCCACATAATCTTTCCAGTCAGCTTCCTCCATAGCTTCAGGGGGGGGGGGGGGGGGGGGGGATTATGGTGCCCTCATCTTGGCAATGTTTATTATGGGCAGCAACCACTTCCTCATTAAGACTACCAATGATGCCTAAAAGGATAGGGACAAAAGGGATGGACTGGGTAATGCCTGATTGTACTTCCCTCTTTCTAGCCAAGAAAAGAATCCGGATCCATAGGTCAGTGTCCCACATGTTCTTGGGTGAGACTCATGGGGCAAGATAGCAGCCTCATTCCAAAAGGCCTCAATATCTCCTGATTTAACTTTAAGGCCTCATGTCACCAAAAGAGACTTCAGAGTCTGAATTTGGGGTTCCGTATAATGAGATGTGAGATTGCCCATGATTAGAAAACATACACAAACAAAGGAAAGTGACAAAGAGAAAAGAAAGGCATGTATCAGAGGGAGAATCCTGTGTTCAGTGGGGGATTTCCGTGGCTCATTGCACCACGGCCATATACCTAGACAATGGCTCTGGCGTTCGAAAGGCCTTTGGTGGGGGGGGGGGCAATCAGTGGTTCCCTCTCCTGGGGTGTCAGCCCTTGTGTGGAGATGCTGGGTGAACCAAAAGTAAAATTGAGTGTATCTTCCTAGCAAGACAAACCAATAGCTCTAGTGTGCTGGGATTAAGGGCATGTGCTACCACTGCCCTGCTCAAACATTTCACTTAAATATTAGATATCAGTAACTCTGTAACTCAGAGGACAACTCTGGACTGCAGTCACATTCCAAATAACCCCAAAATCCTTAAAAATCCCTCATGTTTTAGCAATGTCGAACCACAAAAATGTCCCTTCTACCTCCCAATGTAGGAAAAATCAAAGACATATAGCCAAAATTCAAACCAAAAATGAAATACGAACATTTGACAAAGCAGCAGACCAACAAAGAGAAAAGAAAACAAACCAACAGACCAACAAAAGCGAAAAGAAGAGAACCCGCTGCGCTTACCGCTCTCAGGGAAAAAGAACATATAACATAGACCACCATAAGAGGCCAGCTCACCGAGAAACTGCCAAAGGGATACACAAGGAAGAGTCCCGGGTATGAGCGATGGATAAGCAAGGAGACTACCACTGTTTGATGGAAAATTGAGCCCCCCCCCCACAAAAAAAAGCAGTGATTGCAATGAAAAAACAGACTCTGATCCAGGTGTAATCAAAAACCACGCCCACATGGGTAAAGAGACCACGTTGGGGGCCAGATGTTGTCAGGGCCCATACCCAGGACTCTTGGGGACCAGGGATGAGCTGGCGCAGAATCAACGACCCAGATTCCGGGAGTCCAGTAAGAGGCAAAAGCAGACTCATTTATTTCAAAAAGAGGGGGTTCTCTTTATAACCTCTGCCCAGGGTCCCATTGGCTCCTGAACTGCAGGCTACTGCTGCTCTTCCTCATTGGCTCCTGTCTCACTACCAGGTGTGACTTGTCATCAATCTCCAGGCAGGCCTCAGGCCAGGCATGTTAAGCAGGTCCCAGCATGCGGGGTCAGGTCTCTGAGGTCAGCTGCATGTGGAAGCCCAGCCAGGCATGTGCTATTTTTTTTTTAAATACTTTATTTTTTTTTCTTCAAGTTACATCTCAGTCACAAACCCCTCCCTATTCCCCCTTCCTATCCCGCCCTTCCACCCTCTTCCCCCCAGAAGTTTCCCCTTTCAGTCCAACAGATAGTTCCTTCTCTTATAACAGTAAGTATTATACAAAACAATAGATATAAATATGCCACATTTATGAGAGTAAATTGGCCCAGTATACCTTCCCAATGTCCAGTTTATACATATTTGGCCCCTGACTTTAACATTCTACTATCTATCCAACTCCATGAGTTTAAAGGTCTATATGTGACTCAACATTCTTACTATCTTGCAACGTGCTATTTAACAGTAGGCCTTGTTTCTGCTCAATGGCAGACCTTATTCCTCCTACAAATAGGTTCTTTTGTTCCAATCTGAATGGTTAATGTTCATTCTTAGATCACATATTACATTTTTGACAAATGTATGTGTTACAGCATGACTACTAAATGGCTACCAAGTTCTAAGAAGCCTTATTGAAGACAAAAAATGGAAATGATACAGATGTGAAAAGAACCACTGCAGGTGTTTGCATACATACAAATCCAGTCAGAAATCTGGTTTGAAAACTGGTTAAAAGTACAAAGCCATGTCTGGATATTGATTTGAGTGTCCACACCTAGAATGGGTCACACTAAGATGAAGTCCAAGGGGACAGAGTTGGGTTTGTGACCTATTATCATCTTTAATCCTGTGACATATGCCAGATAATCTGATGTTTACCAGTGGGATCCACCATGCTCTGTAGGATGCAGATGACAGGTTTGTGACCTTCTTTGTGCTTTAAAGTTCAGGACCCTATGTGTATTTCTGCCTTCATTGGAAACATTTATAAGTGGTGATATTTTCTGCATAAATAGGTTTTATTACAAGGCTCTGCCTCATTGTTTGTGCTCCATAGACGGTGGTTGTTTACAGGCACAGACAAAACTTAGAATTGTTTCTGCCACAGCATTGGTTGTCAAAGCATTGTCCACTGCTATTTTATAAAATGACGTCACTCAGAGCAAAGCACAGCCTGAAAGAAAGATGTAAGCAGCATGCAGTGAGTTAGAACTGGTCACAGCCTGATTTCCACAGGTTTCTACAGATCCATGTTATATTACACATGCCAGCCTCAGAAAGCGATTCACTGAAGTCTGACACTTCAAAACACTGAAGCTGTTGAAGTCACAGGAAAGTGAATGTCTTTCAAACCCTCTCTGAACCTTCCTTCTTTCTACCACCAAGCACTTATCCTGCCAGAAAATTTCTTCACACACACACACACACACACACACACACACACACACACACACACAC